>CM053027.1:201242202-201480862 GCA_028564925.1 Lithobates sylvaticus | reverse complement strand
GCCCTCTGTGAATCACAAATGGGGAAGGTGCGGGTATTGTTTTATATCTACTAACTCCCTTATGTGTCTACATTGGATGCACCATCCCAGCGGATTAGGACTTGGTATTGTATGGCTATTTTAACCACTTGCCTACCAGGCACGAACACCTCCTTCCTGACCAAGCCATTTTTCAGCTTTCAGCGCTGTCACATTTTGAATGACAATTGCGCGGTCATGCAACGCTGTACCCAAATAAAATTTTTATAATTTTTTCCCCACAGATAGAGCTTTATTTTGGTGGTATTTGATCACCTCTGCATTTTTTATTTGTTGCGCTATAAAACAAAAGAAGAGGGACAAGTTTGAAAAAACATAATATTTTTTACTTTTTATTATAATAAATATCCAATTTTTACATTTTTTTTTTAACAAATTTTTTCCTCAGTTTAGGCCGATACGTATTCTTATACATATTTTTGGTAAAAAAAATCACAATAAGCGTATATTGATTGGTTTGCGCAAAAGTTATAGCGTCTACAAAATAGGGCATAGATTTATGAAATTTTTATTATTATTTTTTTTTTTACTAGTAATGGCGGAGATCTGCGATTTTTATCGTGACTGCGACATTTCTGCGGACATATCGGACACTTTTGACACATTTTTGGGACCATTCACATTTATACAGCGATCCGTGCTATAAAAATGCATTGATTACTGTATAAATGTGACTGGCAGGGAAGGGGTTAACACTAGGGGGCGCTTCAGGGGTTAATATGTTCCCTATCTTAGTGATTCTAACTGTGGGGGGAGGGGACTGACTGGGGGAGGGGACCGATCGGTGTCCCTATGTACAAGGGACACACCATCGGTCTCCTCTCCAGTGACAGGACGTGGATCTGTGTGTTTACATACACAGATCCACATCCTGCTCAGTTACTGGGCAATCGCGGGTGCCCGGCGGACATCGCGGCCGCCGGGCATGCGCATCGGGTCCCCAGCGACGCGGCGGGCACGCGCACCTCCCACGGCGCGCGCGCGCGCCCCCTAGTGGCCAAAATGGTAGCGCCGTCATATGACGGCGGCCCGCCACAAGAGCTGCACCGCTCCGCCGTCTTTTGATAGTGGGCGGTCAGCAAGAAGTTAATTCCATTTCTCTGAAATCCCTATACTGGAGTAGTATATATATATATGCTGTAGCCACGCTCTTGGTTGTGCATTCTATAATACGTGGATATCATCCTACACATGGGGTAGTGAATACTTGACAAGGACTATATTAGATGATTGAATGCTATAGACTTTCATCACAGGCCCTGATAGAATCCCCTATCTACATCTGTGCCATCATGTATAATGCACGTGCTATTTTCTATGACGCACAATATATGAAAGATCTATTCTCAACATTGAGACATTTCTTTTTGGAAAAGGGGAAAAAAATATTATTTTCTTTTTCAACATTATATCTGCAGTAGATTTATTGAGTTTTCCCATCTGGTCTCCATACAGTCCATCCTCCTTTTCCCTTCTCTTCCTCTCCTGGTTTCCTCTCTCTCCCCATCCTACACTGGCTCGAGTCATTCTGGGACCTCTGTGTGGATGCCCCCACTTATAGGCAGTTTTGCTGTCTGCACATACTCGTCAATTGACTAGTTAGGGATATCCACACACAGATCTCTGGCGTTCGGACGCATTGTTACATGTTGTTTGGTTATTTTGTTTTGTGTTCTTTTTGTCCTGTTTGTTATTACATCTTGGATTTATTTGACATGGTATTTCCAATGGTGGTCATTCAGCTGCGCATGTTAATCATTTTTAATGTTCCGATTGTGGAATAATATGCTATTTCTCTTTTTTGTATTCACAATAAATGAACTTTTTTGCATCATTATCTTCATCCTTGCACGTTGTGATACTCTTTTGGTCATCTGGTTCCTGTCTGTCTAGACAGGAACATACCAGATTTTTTTGTATGATTGTTTTATATCTGCATGTTTTAGACATGACGCAAATGAACAAAATATAAATCTATTAGAGCATCTATATGAATGCAGTGAAAAGTATAGTGGCTTATTTTTCACTCCCTGACTCCCCTGGCTCAGGGCTGGAGCCAGCATAAGGTGGTTTGGTAGCTGCCTTAGGGCGCAAGCATGGAGATTCCCACTTGCTGGGGATTCAGATTTTTTTTAAATATCTGTTCCCCCTTGCTGGCAAACTACATTTTTTAAGTTTTCGTTTGCCTGCTGTTTAGTAGGCTGCTGATGGACTGCTGACAGAAAGAGCACGAAGAGTGCAGTAGACAGGCAGTGCGTCCCACTGTCCGAGCAGATCCAAGGATGTAGAGGAGGGCAGAGGGGTGGGCGGCTCCCCGGAATGTGCGGGGAGGGAGCGGGGCCCACTGTCAGGCAGGCTCTGGTGAGGGATGGCAGTGTTCTTCCAGCTGTGTGAGGTGGGTCAGACCGAGGGTGCCGGCAGGGGAGGAGGTCAGGGTGGAAGAGGCTCCCTACGCTTTGCTGAAGCTGCCACCACCACTGGAATACCTGGTGGATATCTTCTCCTGCCTGCCTGAGACACAGATAACCCTCCTAGCCCTGATCTGCCGCAAAGTCTGCCACTGACACCATCTGAAGGATGCACAGCAGGACTGGTGAGATCCAGGGGGATTGCTAAACCCAAAGTGTGTGTGATGGAAAGGGGGATATTTGGGGGTGTGATGGGGGAGGGGGTACGTGGGGGTGTGATCAAAGAGAGGGGGGTATGTGGGGGATGTGATCATAGTGGGGGTATGTGAGGGGGTGATCAGAGTGGGGAGTATGTGGAGGGGAGTGAACAACATGGGGGTATCTGAAGGGTATGATCAGAGTAGGGGGTATGTGGGGTGTGATCAGCATGAGTGGATCTGGGGGCTGTGATCAGAATGAAGGTATCTGGAGGTCTGACCAGGGTGAGGTTGTCTTGGGAGATGCAATCAAAGTGGGGATTATCTGGGGGTCTAATCAGAGTGGGGGTATCTGGGGGATGTGATCTGAGAGTTTGTTTATGGGGGGGATGTCTGGGTGTGGGGTGATAAGGGTGTTTATGGGGTATATACACACAAATATTTTGACTTTGATTTCTATCTTAAACTGAATGGGCTGTTTTACAAGGTAAAGGTTCACATATGCTTTAAAAGACAAGATAGTTCATTCATATTTTATAGTTATAGCCTAAAATAATATCTATAAATATTAAAATAACTACCCAATTAATGAACCAATACTAATTGTATTTTAGGTAAATTAATTCTACTTGCTTTGGTATAAATCTCAATGGAATTGGAGATACCAGGAAAACTATTAACATTCATTTACCTTTTTAAATGTATTTTTTTCACACACTGCAACACTGTATTTTTATCAGCTGAAGCTGCTATTAGTGGTCTGGAGCATGACAATTTTGCAACTGCTTCTGGAGGAAGGTCAGGTAAAAAAAAAAAAAAAAAAAACAGCCAACCCAAACTCTTGTCACTGGAGTGTTCCAGCTCAACAACCAACACGCTCAGTTGGACTTCTAGCCATTAAGCCAGCTGGAATGCAGAAGAATACCTGACACTTTCAAGCAGGGGTGAATATGAAACCCATTCTCCCTCTCCCATTTGACAGCCCTGGTGCTTAGCCCGGCATTGTCACATGGGGCCCGTGGGGAAGGAATTCATAACCCTCTGTAAACTCCGGTCAGTCTGGAACTTACACAAGGCCTTCTTTCCCTGATCCTGGCAGCCTAAATAAGTAGTTTTGGATTGAAGAAAAGAGAGTATACTGTATACTGCTGAGAAGCAGGTAGCTATTGATCGTTTACTTTTCACTGCATGGGCTAAGGACAGGTTTACTTTTAATGTTGTTTTTATTAAAGTGTTACTAAATCCAGGAAAATGTATTCATTATATCTGGCCTCCCACAGTACACAGAACATGGAAATGCAATAGTTTTAGTAAATATAAACTGCTAAATACCTTTTCTCACCAGTAGTATATAGAAGTCTTGTGACATCTATCAGTGTCTGGTTAAAGCTTGTAGGAGGAGTTTTCATACTGCACTGGCTGTCCTATTATGAGGCAGGACCCTTGACCTTCTGTCTGGACAGTGCCAATTGGCTCTGTGTTGATCACTAGGGAGGAGTTTCGAGTTCGAGTCAAACTCATGTTTGACTCGAACATTGCCTGTTCGCCCGTTCGCCGAACAATTTGGGGTGTTCGCGGCAAATTAGAAAAGCAAGTCTCTGGGAGAAATCTAAAGTGCTAATTTTAAAGGCTTATATGCAAGTTATTGTCCTAAAAAGTGTTTGGGGACCCGGGTCCTGCCCCAGGGGACATGTATCAATGCAAAAAAAAAGTTTTAAAAATGGCAGTTTTTTCGAAAGCAGTGATTTTAATGATGCTTAAAGTGAAACAATAAAAGTGTAATATTCCTTTAAATTTCGTACCTAGAGGGTGTGTATAGTATGCCTGTAAAGGGGCGCATGTTTCCCCTGCTTAGAATTGTCCCTGCACAAAGTGTAATTCCTGCAGGAAAAAAAGTCATTTAAAAGCACTCGCGGCTATAATGAATTGTCGGCTCCCCGTAATACAGAGAACAGTCATTGAAAGTCATTGATAAAAAAAAATAAAAAAAGCGTGGGGTTCCCCCCAAATTCAATTACCAGGCCCTTCAGGTCTGGTATGGATATTAAAGGGAACCCTGCATCAAAAAAAAAAAAAAAAAATGACGTGGGGTTCCCTCCATATATCCATACCAGACCCTTCAGGTCTGGTATTGATTTTAAGGGGAACTCCACACAAAATAAAAAAAAAATGGTGTGGAGTTCCCCCCAAAAACCCATACCAGGCTCTTTATCCGAGCACACAACCTGACAGGCCACAGGAAAAGAGGGGGGACGATAGAGTGCCCCCCCTCCTGAACCGTAACAGGCCACATGCCCTCAACATTGGGCGGATGCTTTGGGAGTCTGTGACAAGGGCCTCTTCCCCACAACCCTTGCCCGGTGGTTGTGGGGGTCTGCAGGCGGGGGGCTTATTGGAATCTGGGAGCCCCCTTTAACAAGGGGACCCCCAGATTCTGGCCCCCCCTGTTTGAAATGGTAACGGGTACACTGTACCCCTACCATTTCACAAAGAAAGTGTAAAAAATTGTAAATAAACACACAGACACCGTTGGGATAAGTCCTTTATTAAAAATAAAAAAAGATTCCAGCGGTGGTAATCCACTCTCGGTATCCTGCGATGGGTGATCATCTCTCCGGGGTCCAGCGATGGATGATCTCTCCTCTTAATAAGGAAGTAAAGCCTCCTACAAAAAAATAAAAAAAAACGGAACCTGCAAGGCAAAGGCATAATGAGCTGGTATGCATAGAATACTAGCTCATTATGAATGACTTACCTGAGAACAAAGCCCCCGAAGCGACCCTCGTCCACGACCTCATCCGCCGCCATCAATCCCGGAGTGACTTCCGGGTCTCGCTGCTCCAGCGCTGTCATTTGATGGAGCGGCGATGATGTCACTCCCGCGCATGCGCACGAGAGCGGCATATCGCCGTGATCTCGGCATACTCAGTGCGCCTGCGCGCCGCAGTCTACGGCGCATGCGCTGTAGACAGCGATGCCTGTTTTTTTTCTAAATATCTCCTAAACCATGTAGGTTTAGGAGATATTTATTGGACCTACAGGTAAGCCTTAATCTAGGCTTACCTGTAGGTCAAAGTGGTTTGTAAGGGTTTACAACCACTTTAAGGGTCCAACGGGAATCCCAGTGATGGCCTGACATCAGAGGGGGGCGGGGTCAGGTGACGGGTGGCCCGTCCTCCTCAGCTAAGACCTGTTAGGCCATCACCGGGATTCCCACGGTGTCTCCGGTGGAGACAGGATGTGCTGCAGTGGATGTCATCGGGAGAGATCATCCATCGCTGGACCACGGAGAAGAGATCACCCATCGCAGGATACCAAGGGTGGATTACCACCGCTGGAATCTTTTTTTTTTTTTGTTAATAAAGGACTTATCCCAACGGTGTCTGTATGTTTTTTTTTATTTTTTACACTTTCTTTGTGAAATGGTAGGGGTACAATGTACCCATTACCATTTCAAACGGGGGGCGGGATCTGGGGGTCTCCTTGTTAAAGGGGGCTTCCAGATTCCAATAAGCCCCCCGCCCACAGAAACCCAAACCACCAGGCAAGGGTTGTGGGGATGAGGCCCTTGTCCCCATCAACATGGGGACATGGTGCTTTGAGGGGTCACAGACCCCCAAAGCATCCTCTCAATGTTGAGGGCATGTGGCCTGGTACGGTTCAGAAGGGGGGGCTCTCTCTCGTCCCCTCTCTTTTCCTGTGGCCTGTCAGGTTGTGTGCTCGGATAAAGGGTCTGGTATGGATTTTTGGGGGGAACTCCACGCCATTTTTTTTTTATTTTGTGTGGAGTTCCCCTTAAAATCAATACCAGACCTGAGGGGTCTGGTATGGATATTTGGGGGAACCCCACGTCATTTTATTTTTAAATTCGATGCGGGGTTCCCCTTTAATATCCATACCAGACCTGAAGGGCAAAGAAAGGTAACCACCGCTCCAAGATGTCCCTTCAAGGCGAATGCCCTTTCTCCTGCTCAGGAGCCCCAGGTGCTGGCTAATAGCACAATAGGCAGGAAGTATCAAAGAACTCTGGACAGCCACACACCGGAAAAAGATAAAATCCTGTGTTGTTTATTTAAAAAAGGAATCACATCACATCTAGTGGTCCACAGCAAAACAAAAGAGGGGTACCATCTGACGCGTTTCACACTATATACAGTGCTTACTCATAGCTTTTTTTTATTATTTTTTTGATGCGGGGTTCCACTTAATATCCATACCAGACCTGAAGGGCCTGGTAATTGAATTTGGGGGGAACCCCATGCTTTTTTTTAATTTTTTTTATCAATGACTTTTAATGACTGTTCTCTGTATTACGGGGAGCCGACAATTCATTATAGCCGCGAGTGCTTTTAAATGACTTTTTTTCCTGGAGAAATGACACTTTGTGCAGGGACAGTTCTAAGCACAGGAAACATGCGCCCATTTACAGGCATACTATACACACCCCCTAGGTACGAAATGTAAAGCTATATTACACTTTTATTGTTTCACTTTAAGCATTATTAAAATCACTGCTCCCGAAAAAACTGAAGTTTTTAAAACTTTTTTTGCATTGATACATGTCCCCTGGGGCAGGACCCGGGTCCCCAAACCCTTTTTAGGACAATAACTTGTATATTAGCCTTTAAAATTAGCACTTTTAATTTTGAACATTCGAGTCCCATAGACTTTAATAGGGTTCTAAAGTTCACATGAATTTTAGGTCTGTTCGCAGGTTCTGGTGCGAACCGAACTGGGGGGGTGTTTGGCACATCCCTAGTTATGACACAGGAAGGAGTTGACCAGCTGACCTCATTAGCACACACCTTGCATCATCCACCCTGCCACTCCAAGGTGCACGTTTTTTAAATGAAATGCAATTAATCAGTGATCACCCTTCTCACTAAATACACAATATACAATAAGATTGTGTAACATATGGGCATATTTATACAAGTACATAGGAAGGAGTGGACAGAAACACTCAGCTGTCAAGGCCTGTTCACAACTCTGCATAGCGGGAACTATGCGTTTTTTTAATTTTTTTAGTGAGGGGGGGGGGGTGTTTTGGAGCATTTTCACTCATCCCACATAGGGCAGCCCATCCACCTGAATGGGCTGCCCTACACACAGCAATCGTCCCAAAGAAGCTTCAGAACTTTTTTTTAGAGTGGAGCTTGGTGTTTTTTTTACTGTGATTTTTGGTGCAGCGCATTTCTGAAATGCAAGGAAACGCACAGATGTCAATGGAGCTTCATTGTTCTTGTGCTATCGCACCAATTTCACTTTCAGGCCCCATTCACATCTAGCATAGTGGGAGAGAATGTTTTGTGTCTTGTTTTTCCTGTGACACACATAGGGCAGCCTATTGATTTCAACTGGCTGCACTACATGTCATTAATAGGACATTTTGGCTTTTTGTGGGTTGTGTGTTTTTTACTGTGCGTTTTGCAGCATTTGCCCCTCGTTTTTTCAAGTGGCAAAATGTGTGTTTACTTCTGGGTTTGATGTGTCATTAACAATTAATGACACTGAAAGCGCAACTAGTAATTTTAGGTGCATAAACATGGCTATACACTATGCAATCTGATTGTATCTTGTGTATTTATTGAGGGTGATCAAAGATCACATGCATTCTCCCAAGAAAAAAAAAAACTCTCTAGCAATACACACCAAACTGAGCATGTACAGCCTAACTCCATAGACTTTGTCTTATCCAGACTTGTTTTGGAGTCAATGGAAAAAGGGGAGGATCAGAGAAAACAGGATAAAACAGCCTTTTTAGACAATGCAGGTGATAAACCCCTTAGGTTCCACAGTGAGTATAACAAGCATTCTTTACTGCATATATAGAATGATTTTACTGTTTTGGGTTTAGTAACACTTTAAGTCACAGTTTTGCTTTAAAGAAAATTAACCTGCTATGTTAAAGCAGAATGCAAGGAATAATTGTATTTTTAAAAAGTTTTGTAACAAATAATTAACTTCTTAATAAAATAAATTGCCTGGTGTTCTGCTTTAAAGTGACAAATCACATTAATATTATAAGGCACTCAAATTTAGGCATATGTAAAAAGGAAGCTTAAAGAGGAAGTAAAGCCTCTGTAAAAAAAAAAAAAAAAAGACACCCTGCAAGGCAAAGGCATAATGAGCTAGTATGCATAGCATACTAGCTCATTATGAAAAACTTACCTGAAAACGAAGCCCCCGAAGCCATCCTTATCTTCAATCTTCCTCGCCGCCATGCAGGGCCGGAGTGACTTCCGGGTCTCGCCGCTCCAGCGCTATAATTCGCTGGATCGGCGATGACGTCACTCCCGCGCATGTGCACGAGATCGGCATATTGCCGTGAGAGCGGCATATGCAGTGCGCCCTCAGTGCGCCTGCGCGCCGCTGTCTATGGCGCATGCGCCGTAGACAGCGATGCCTTTTCATCGCTAAATATCTCCTAAACCATGTAGGTTTAGGAGATATTTATTGGACCTACAGGTAAGCCTTAATCTAGGCTTACCTGTAGGCCAAAGTCATGTGGAAGGGTTTACTTCCACTTTAAAGTTCAGAAACATTTAGAAACAAATAACATTTCAGATGACTTGCACCCATAGGAAAATGTGAAATCAGTATGCAATAGGTTGGTGTAATTTGCATAGTCATTGAGGTGCACTAGTTTATCACATGTAGTATGAAATCTGTTGTGACTGTTAGAAAATATTTTTAAAAAGCCCCAAAACCTATGTGGTGTACAATATATATTCATAACAAAGAGACCCAAATAGCTACACATAAAATATTTGTAGCAATATCTATGAGTGAATAGGCACTAGTAAGTACATTAAAAACAGCCACTTTTACATAATTCTCTCTGAAATATGTTACCACTAAAATTTACACCAGACTCGGTTTTCTATGATACAAAAATGCATAGAGCACATTGTACACAATAAGCAACTCCTGTATAAAATCTCCAGTCCACATGATTTTCACAGGTGATTTTACAAAAGCAGAAAATTGCCTGTAAACGCTGGTGACTTCATGACCCGGCAGCCTTACAATGTATTTATCCTGAAGATTGAAGAAGAATTCATGTTCTGTCTGCCTTTTAGTTTGTGCTATCTAGACTCTAAGAAGAAACCATTGTTTCCAAAAACATTACACTACAAACAACGTTAATTAGGGATAGAATTATGCATGTATTCTTTAGGGGGATTAAGGAGGAAATAAATTGGTAGATTTGTTGATGTTTTCCATTCTTCCTAAGTATATTTATACATGTACGTCCACAAAAATGTTGTGGATTTCAGTTATAGACCAGTAAATAGTTAGCAGGACAATTTTCAGAAGTACTTATCCTGTAGGCCCAGACAAATTAGTACACAATCCATGTATCAAACGGTAAATGTTGGGATTAATTGTAGGTAGCTTAATTGAAAAGATACAATGCTATCGTAAGAGCAGAGAAGGTACTACTCAATAAATTCTGCTGCAGTAGCATTGACTACCCACTGTATGTGGTGCTGTGTTCTGCAGCAGTATAGGCGAATTTCTGTCTGCTGTCAGAACAAAATAAAATCTGCCAGAATTTTTCCCCGCCATTCAGGAGAAGCCTTGTTTCTCAATGAATACAAGCATAGGCACACACAGGGGTGTGTCAGGTGTGCCTGGGCACACCCTAATAACTCTGTGCAGTGTCGACTTCCACTACTGCCTAGGCCTTCCCGTCTGTTGCCCCACCCCCCACAGTGCTGCTGGCCTCCCTCCTCTTCTCTCCTCTCCTCTCCTCTCCTCTCCCCTCGGCAGCTACTGGATGTTTCAGGATGGAGAGTGGGGGAAAGGGCTAGTCAATATGTAATTTACCGGCCCCTACCTTTTCTAAAATTAACACACTCACTGTGTTCATTCATAATCAAAGCATAGTAAACACAGTTTGGGCTTTGGGGTGCACACCTATGAATACAAGACTTTCTTTTATTGACTGATATGGAAAATAGAGCTGATAAAGTCACAATTTCAAAACATTTGTTAGCTAGAGAGGGGGCTAGCATCACCATGGACTGCAAGATGTCAGTGAAAATAGCCAGAGGAGACAGAGAGCGATTACTGGGGAAAGGGATCCAAACTAAGCAGAATATATTATTGCAGGTAGTCGTTTCATAATGATTATAAAAGATGATTTTAGCTTCTAACGCTGATTGGCTGCTAATTACAATTTTTTTTTTAAGTTCACCTTTTAAAAAATAATAAATGCACGTTTTTGCAGGTAAAGACAATTTGCATTATTATGTTTTCTTTTGAAGCCTGCAGAGCATTGCACCAACAATCATCAGATCACAGGTGCAATATCAGGCTCTTGCAGATTCTCAATATAGCTGTCTGCTCGTACCTCCTATATGGGCAGACAGTTAATGAAGAGCATAAACATCAATGAACTACCAGAGCGTTTATCGGTGCCCTTACAGTTCATTGAGAACTACAAGCTGTCTGCCGCAAAGGCAGATGGTAGTTGTAATTCATTGATTCACAGCCTTGCACACCCGTGCTCTTTTTAAATTGTGACAGTGGATGCAGGGAGAAAATCCCCAGTCACAGCGGGGGATCAAAGGAGCATAGGCAGGTGCTCTTTGGTAACATGATACATGTTGAACACCTAAATACTGGTGTAACATGTAACATCTTACTATAGGTGAACTTATACTTTAATTGCAATAAAGAAGTAAATTAATTAATTAATTGCTAGATATGTCTTTCTTTTTTGTTTAAAAGAGCACATTATTCCTTGCCTGATGCTGTCTGTGGATCATTATCCAACTAATTGCAATTGCATCACTGACTAGTTATACACAGTTAGTCAAGTTGAACACAAGTCCATAAAATGTAACCAATAGAAACAATACATATATAGAAAACTTCCATGTTCTCAATCTTATACCCACAGTTGATCCAGGGGAAGGCAAAAAAAACCCTGAAGCATGGTCCGATGTGCTCCAGCAGGGGAAACAATCCTTCCTGATCCCCCAGGAGGCAATTGGATATTCCCTGAATCAACAATTGTTGATGTTCTTATCTATAAATGTTAATGTCCAGTCATATTTTATGCATTTGGCAATGTATCCGGTTCTTTTTTAAAACAATCTACTGAATTGCCCAGAATCACTTTTGAGGAAGCCCTTCCATATGTGGGGAATACATATCTTTTCTCCAGTTGTAAAGAGTGCCACCTCATCCACTGTAATGATGATCTGAATGTGAATAACTCAACAGCAGGTCCAATATATGGACCGATTTTATATTTATGCATAGTGATCCTTTCCCCCCTTAATTTCCTCTTCTCTATATACTTTTTGTGTACTGGGCTTAAAACTTAACTGCAAATTCCAGATGAGGTTTTACTAATGATTTGTACAGGGACAAAATTATGTTTCTCAATCTCCGGAGTCTATACCTCTTTTAATGCAAGAAAGCATTTTGCTAACTTTGGAAACTGCAGCTTGGTATCACATTAGGGAACGTAAGTTCGACTCAAACATTGAGTGTTCGCCTGTTCAGCGAACAACGAACATTATGCGGTGTTCGTTTCAAATTCGAAAGTGGTGGAACACCATTAAAGTCTATGGGACACTAAAATGAGCACTTTTGTTTTTTCATGTTAAAGGCTTATATGCAAGTTATTGTCCTAAAAAATGGTTGGGGACCTGGGTCCTGCTGCAGGGGGCATGTATCAATGCAAACAAAATTTTTTAAAAATGTCAGTTTTTCGGGAGCAGTGATTTTAATAATGCTTAAAATGAAACAATTAAAAATAAATATTCCTTTAAATATTGTGCCTGGGGAGTGTCTATAGTATGCTTGTAAAGTGGCATGGTTTTCCCATGTTTAGAACAGTACCACAGCAAAATTACATTTCTGAAGGGAAAAAAGTCATTTAAAGCTGATCGCAGCTGTAATGAATTGTCGGGTCTCGGCAATATAGATGAAACTCATTGAAAAAAATGTCACGCCCCGAACCAAAATTTTAAAAAATATATATGTTTGCTTTTGGCATGAGGCAATTGTAAGTCGATGGGCTCCAAAAAATGATTTGGATATGCTACAGCTTTTGAGCACTTACCCAGATGCAGACGTCAAAAAATGTGCTCTCACATTTGCTAAGAGACATCTTTGGTATCTGTCAGAAACAAACGTAGGATTGGCTTTTTTGGATGAATGTATTACTCAGGCTGGTAAGAAAATATGACAAAAATTTAGAAGCCAAACCTGCAAAGAAAAGGGAAGTGAAAAGATTAGAGGGTAAAAACATGTTTTTTGAAGGAAAAGACCTGAGCCATTTCGTTACTAATAAAACAAAGACATTATTTGAATTGTTTGGAATCCACAACGTGACAGAATACAAGGGATTGCATCGTTCAAAGTTAATTAATATAACGCATGTTTTGCCTATTATATTACCTATTAATCTTAGTGTATAGTTTTAATAGTATTTTGAGTTTGTGATTTCTAGTTTTCCCAATAAAAGTGATTAACATTGAAAAATCTTATTTTTTTCCTACTTTTACAATAAAATATTTTTAGATATGTATTAAAACCTCCTACTAACATGAATTTCCTTTCTCTCAGACATGACATCCAGTGTCTCCTTTTTGGGTTAGGCCTTCATCCTCTTCTCTATAACTTATCTATGGGATACAGTATAATGTATTTAAATATCACCTGCATAGAAGTAATACTAATATCCAAATGTGTCAATCTGACCAACATCACGTGTTCAAATAGATAAGTGATAGAGATCCAATTTGAACATGTTATCCCAGTTAATCCTATTCCCTAGGGATGTTTTATTCATATTATTTTCTTTACACATTGTGGCACTAACAATCGTTTGCCACCTTTTTCCCTTTAATGCATGTTATCCCTAAAACACTGGCACATGATGTAATCACATCCCATCCTGACTATTGTAACAACTGATTTATTAGTCTTCCATGAACAGACTAGCTTTCCTCTTATTTTATATGAATACTAAAGCTCAATTCATGTAGCCCCCCAAAGCACCTTGTGCCCATGTTGATGGGGACAAGGGCCTCATCCCCACAACCCTTGCCCGGTGTATGCGGACAGGGGGCTTATCGGAATCTGGAAGCCCCCTTTAACAAGTGGACCCCCAGATCCCAGCCCCCCACAACCACCAGGCAAGGGTAGAGGGGATGAGGTCCTTGTTCCCATCAACATGGGGACAAGGTGCTTTGGGGTCAGACCCCAAAGCACCCTCCCCATGTTGAGGGCATGTGGCCTGGTACGGTTCAGGAGAGGGCGCTCTCTCATCCCCCTCTTTTCCTGTGGCCTGCCAGGTTGCGTGCTCCGATAAGGGTCTGGTATGGATTTTGGGGGGACCCGTATGCCTTTTTTTTAATTTGGGGCAGGGTTCCCCTTTATTTCCATACCAGACCTGTAGGGCCTGGTATGGATTTTGGGGGGACCCCCACGCAATTTTTTTGAAATTTTTGGTTTGGGGTTCCCCTTAATATTAATACCAGACCCAAAGGGCCTGGTAATGTACTGGGGGGGGAACCCATGCCCTTTTTTCAATGAGTTTTATCTATATTGCCAAGACTCGACAATACATTACAGCCGCGATCAGTTTTAAATGACAATTTTTCCTTTAGAAATGTAATTTTGCTGTGGTATTGTTCTAAACACGGGAAAATTGTGCCACTTTACAGGCATACTATAGACACCCCCTAGGCATGATATTTAAAGGACTATTGCATTTTTATTGTTTTACTTTAAGCATTAAAAAAATCACTGCTCCCGAAAAAACGTGTCCCCTGGGGGGAGGACTCGGGTCCCCAAACACTTTTTATGACAATAACTTGCATATAAGCCTTTAAAATTAGCACTTTTGATTTTTCATGTTCATGTCCCATAGACTTTAACAATGTTCGTGTGTTCTTCCAAACTTTTTGCCTGTTTGGATGTTCTGGTTCAAACCGAACTGGGGGGTGTTCGTCTCATCCTTATTAATGTCTGATTGAAGTCTCCCAATGATTTAGTCATTGTTTTTACAAAATATGTGAACGCAGTGTTTATTGGTCTTCATGAAAAAATATGAATATAAAATATATCTACTTGAAAAATAAATCGGTTTTAAACCCTCCACAATTTTAAATTCCCCAAACTAAGAATATGGTTCAGGTCTGGCCCAATGTAAGGTTCAACCTGAACTTTCCATGTTTGGCGTTTGCAGACAGACTCAACAATTTGACCAATTTGCCAGCCCACACACCCTGCTACTTCTGAAAGTCATTAATTTATTGGTGACATCACTACTTTTTTTGTGTTTAGGGCTTTTTTTTTGCATGGGGCTTATACTAATAAAAGCAAAAAAAAACAAAACAAAACGTGGAGTTCCCTTTAAAATCTATACTAGGGGGGGCGCATGCTTGGCGCGAAACTGGAAGGTCGCATCTGAGCGGAGCTCCGTCACAGCGGGGACTTTAACTCATTCCCTGGGGCCGTTAAACTCTCCAAACAAACCCAAAAAGTACCCTCACCCCCGTGGGAAAGAGCGGTGCATGCCGTCCTCCAGGTCTCGTCGTGGGAAACCGGCACAAAGGTCCCTTACTAACTATCTCCTCAGGGTCCGTGAGATGGCCGGGAAAATCCAAGATGGCGCCGAGCTTCACCACACGCCGGAGCTCACAAGCAGCCCTGCGGCCTCTCCTGTACATTCGTCTGGGGACAGTGAGTACTCCTTACAACTCACGACAGCCGACCTAGATGGCAGTCTTACAGCCATGTACACCAAGCTAGCAGAAAAGTTCCAAACGGAACTCCACAAATCCACCAACACCCTGCAACAAGAGATTGCTGTATTAGGTGGCAGGACAGACTTATTAGAAATGAAGCATGATGAGTTGCAGCTGGCCTATACAGACCTCCGCAGGGATCATGAAGCCCTTACTGAGTCTGTTTCTCAGCTCCAGCTCCACTTGGAGGACCTGGACAACAGAAACAGACGTAATAACCTGAGAATCAGAGGGGTCCCGGAGGCCATCACTAATCTGACCCCAGCTGTACTTAAGCTGTTCCAGTCCCTGTTGCCTGCATCTCCCACGGCGGCATTTACATGCGACAGGCTGCACAGGGCCTTGCGCCCCAAGCCACCTGAAGACAAGCCCCCGAGAGATATAATATTATGCCTCAAGGACTATCTCGTGAAAGAAGAGATTCTGAGAGCATCCCGGGGTACCCCAAACATTACGCTGGATGGGGTTAAGATCCAGATTTACCCTGACATATCCCCGGCCACACTGCACAAACGCCAAAAGTTTAAAGAAATCTCTACCCCACTCCAGGAAACAAGAACCCCATTTAAACTCCAGTTTATTCAAAATGGTACCACCTACACTGTGATCACTATCCAGGAAGGAAAGGAGCTCCTGGTCAAGCTAGGCCTCATGTCGAAAGAAGATCTCCCCAGGATGCCCTCTACTCCTCGCACTTCAGCCACCTTGGCCACCCCCTCCCCGCAGAGAGAACGCAGTAGCAGAGGCAAGACTTCAGGGGCCACATGATTTGACTGTTTTCCCCCTCACTCCCTCACAGACTTTAAGCCTTGATTCTCACACCCGACTTGGGACAACTTGGAACGATGGAGGTGCAGTCCTGACATGCAGGGGCCAGACGGACTTGGCATGGTTCTCCCTGCGACTTGAATCCCCCCTACTGTCAGTATGCACCTCGCTGCACCCTTCGGTTTAACAGCTCCCCGCTGTGCTGTCCTACAGTGACCCCCACTTGGTTGTCCCCCCACTCTTGCTTTCCCCCACAGGAGAGGGGAGAGGAGAAGAGAGGCAGGTATTGGAGGAGAAGAGAGAGGATCGGGTAGTCGGAAGGTGTCCTCTCACTCTCCCCTCCAGGAACTTCTTTGATTTGGGTTTGCCTGTTTTTTTTCTGTTTTTGTCTCCCCACAGGTGGACAAGAGTGTTGGACAATATTGTCCTACTATTCAGGAAGGTTTTACACCTGAAAGTGTACGCCCCTAACGACTCGCAAGCTGCATTTTTTAAGGCGTTTTTTCTAATCCTAGATGGATACATCTCCCCACACATGCTTTTAGGCGGGGACTTCAACTTGGTGGCACACTCGGCCCTAGACAGAAGCAGGGGCGGGGGGTCCGCCAACCCCTTCTTCAAAACCCTAAAATCACTGCTTCTCACCCACAACCTGACAAACTCATGGAGAGCTCATAATGTGGGTGCCCGAGAATATACTTTTTATTCCCACCTCCATGACAGCTACTCCAGACTGGATTACTTGTTTTGCTCCCCAATTCTCCTTGCAAACTCCACTGCTGCGATCATACACCCCTGCCCATGGTCTGACCACCAAATGGTATCCCTAGTCCTGACCCATATGGGCCTTAAACCCTCTGTTATGGGCTGGAGCTTAAACGAAGCTCTCCTCACAGACCCAATCTTTTTATCCCAAATCTCCACCCACATGACAGAATATTTCGCTAACAAGGATACTAACGACGTATACCCCTCAACTTTATGGGCCGTGCATAAGGTGGTTATTAGGGGTCACATAATTCAATTAGCTGCTGAAAGAAATAAACAAAGACTGTCTGACATTACCCAACTCACCGCAGAACTAAACAGACTGTACCATATACACGCACAAGAACATGCGCCTGACCTACTACAAAAAATCAACACTAACAGACTTGAACTGGACAAGATTCTTTCAGAGAGAACGGAGAAAACACTGCGCTGGTCTAAGTCCAAGTTTCTGTTACACAGCAACTCGGCCTCAGCCATGTTCACTAAAAAGCTTAACCAATCCATCCAATCCCCACATACATATAAGCTAAGAAATATCAATGGCACGGTAGTCTCCCACCCTTCTGACATGCTTCAAATTTTTTCCAAATTTTACACGGAACTACTTTCCCCTCCAGCCCCACCCCCAGACCCACCCCCTAAGACATGGCTAGAGGACTTACCTCTCCCAGGCCTATCTCCTGAACAACTCCAAGAATTGAATGCTCCTTGTTTGGATCATGAAATAATTAGAGTTATAAAATCCCTTAAACCTTCCAAGACCCCAGGTCCAGACCGGTATTCAGCACAATATTATAAAAAATTCCAAGCCACCTTAATCCCATACCTTAGGACACTATTTAACCACATCCTCAAGGGCAATGTCTTCCCTGATGACATGCTTCTGGCGAACATGTCCCTGATTCCTAAACCCAACAAGGACCACACCCTCCCACAGAACTACAGACCAATTTCGGTCATCAATACAGACCTTAAAATCTTTGGCCGTATATTAGCCGACAGACTTTCTAATATAATCACCTCCGTAATCTCCCCTGATCAGACGGGGTTTATCCAAACCAGACAGATCACGGATAATATCAGACTCGCCTCAAACATTATACAAGACGCTGATCTATTTTCCCGTAGAGTATTACTTCTAAGCCTGGATAGCCACAAGGCGTTTGACAGCGCTCTTTGGTCTTATCTCGACCTAGCCCTAGAGAAATTTGGTTTCTCAGGAGCATTTGTACATGGATTTCGGGCATTGTACCATCACCCACGCAACGCGAATCAGACTCCCGGGCTGCAACTCAGGTTACTTTACCCTGGGCAGGGGAACCAGACAGGGGTGCCCCTTGTCACCCCTGTTATTCACTCTAGCCATTGAGCCCCTGGCTCAGGCGATCATTCTGGATCCCAACATCAAGGGCTACTCCAAGGGTAACAAGGAGTTTAAATTAAGCATGTACGCAGACGATGTCCTCATGTTCTTATCAGACCCTATAGTTTCCATCCCTAACCTCATATCCATCTTACACACTTTCCATGGTTTGTCTAGTCTGGGAGTTAATCTCTCCAAATGTTCGGCCCTCCCGATTCATTTACCTCAACAGACCTCTGCAGCGATTCAATCCAATTTCGGCTTTCCTATGGATGGGCAGACATTGTCATATCTGGGGATTAAATTAGCTCCAACACTCCGTAGAATGTACCATGTCAACTACCCATATGTATTCACCTGCATAAGACAACTGTTACATACTTGGGACCCTTATCAGATAACATTTCTGGACAGAATACAGGCCGTGAAAATGTCTGTCCTCCCTAAACTGCTATTCTTATCCAGAACCTTGCCCAATTATATATCCCGCCAGACTCTGGAGACCTTGAAGAAGGACATTAATAAATTTGTCTTCCATAACAAAAAACCCAGACTAGGCAAACAAATGATCTATAGATCAAGGGAAATGGGCGGCCTGGGACTACCTAACATCTGGTTATATTACCTCTCGGCTAGATTCCTACAATTAGCACAATGGCACACTTCCCCACGGACAATCCCCTGGCTGCGCTTCAAACGGATTCAGTAGCCCCTTATTATCTCCCAGGCCTACTATGGACCAAGACGATTCACATTAAAGAGATCTCCACTCTAAACTCTGTTGTAGGTCAGTCGCTATACCTGTGGGCCCTATATAGAAAGAAATTCTCACTACTCCCACCTAACCCCAGGTTGGCTTCATTTATCTGGAACCCAGCATTCCCTGCAGCACTCCAAAACCAAAATGACTTCACACTGTGGGTCATGAACGACTTGGTCATCTATGCTTCCCTACATAATGATGGGATATTTAACTCTTTCCTGTCTCCACAAGCCTCCCACACCCTGCCTAATTCAGAATTCTACAGCTACCTGCAAATTAGGGATTTCTACAACTCCAACTATCCCAGTACCACCTCGGTTGCTGTCACTTCTTTTGAGGACATCTGCAGCCCAGAATCCAGAGACAAGGGCATAATTTCCCTGCTGTATTCCTCATTAGCTGGCTTAGGCCTCTCTGACAAATCATCAGCCATACTTAGCTGGGAACAAGAGACAGGAGTAGTAGCCTCCCCGGAAGAATGGTCTAACAGGATAACCAATATGCACAAATGTACAAGGTCTGAGGCGGTGAAAGAAACAGTGGTGCAGCTACACACCAGGTGGTATTATATCCCTGATAAATTACATAAATTCTTCCTTACTGTTTCTGGAAATTGCTTCAGAGGTTGCCCTGATTCGGGGACCCATCTTCACATTTTTTGAAGCTGTACGGCTCTCAGGGACCTATGGCAGAGGGTGACTACAAAGGTAGCGGAGATCACGGGAACCCCCATCACGTTAACCCATCAAATGTGCCTATTCTTCGCTGACATCCCTGGCTCCACCCCTCCTGACCAAAAACTTTCCCACATTCTCTTTAGTGCAGTGCACTGGTCTATAGCCTTATTTTAGCGCTCACCTAGGGTCTCCTGGGATCAGGTTCTCAAGAGAATGGCGGCTATCCAACTCATGGAAAGGGTTTTCCATACAATTATGGATACTATGCATATATATGACCTGAAATGGAGGTCCTGGTCACCTTGAGCAGTTCTCTACCCACAGAACCTGAATAACATAGAACCCGAACAGCCTATTGGTAGCACAGAAAGGAATCTCTATCTTGATATCCCGTATCTCTTTATGTTAATTTCCCCAGTTTTTGAGTTCACTTTTTTGATTTTATGGCATGTCAATACTTTTTCTAGCAACCTTGAGGCATTAGTTCTACCCTACCGTGTGGGAGTTTGTGTAACACCCAGTATACCCTGAGCTTCCATTGTTAAAGGAACTCCCACACAGGAATAAGAAATATCAAGCTGCATGAAATCATTAGGTGATCACTCTGTACGCATCTTTGTTATCCTTAGCCTTGTCAGTTGAACCCTGTTATGACTCTCTGCAGCTGTGGTTTCATGTACCATGTTGTCAAAACTAATGTATATGCTGATTATTGTATATGCCTCATTTTTCTTTTCTCAATAAAACACTTGTATTAAAAAAAAGTCTATACTAGACCATTATGCTAAATTATGTTTTGGTATGTTTTTGATTTGTGGGGTCCCATCTTAAAATAAACAGCATAGGGTTTCCAATAAAATTTATACCAGACCTTGGGTCGAGCGTGGATGTTTGGGGGGCACCACATGCAAAAAAAGCATGGGGTCCCCCTAAAATTCACGTCAAACCCTTATCGGACCATTCAACCTGGCTGGCAAGGAAAGGGGAGGCAGGGAACATGCAGCCCCCTCACTCCTGAACCATACTAGGCCACATGCCCTCAATATGGGGAGGGTACCTTGTAAGGAGGGCCCCTCAAAGAATCACCTTGGCCCCATGCTGATGAGGACAAGGGCCTCTGGGCCAAGGTTATTGTTTTGGCAGACAGTGATGGACGTGGATCTGCATTGCTGGATGTCGTGATTGACACTAAATTTACATTGTGAGCATTTATTTTTTTTAAAAAGGACTTTGCTAAAGGTGTGTGTGTTTATTTACTTTTCAATGTTTTTTTGTCAATGAGAGTAACCAGAAGTACTATGTACACCTTACTTATTAATGTGGGAGGCAGTATCTGGGTGACCCCTTATTTAAGGGGACTTCCAATTCTCATAAGTCCCCTTCCACAGACCTCTACAACCACCAGATCAAGGTTATGGGGGAAGAAGCCCTTGTCCTTATCAACTTTGGGAAGGTACCCTCTCCATGTTGAGGGCACATATATATGGTTCAGGGGACCTGAGGGATCTGGTATGGAATCTGGGGGGCCCCAGTTTTTTTCCTTACATCAAGGATGAGCATCTGTTATGTTTTTGTTTAGGAGGAACTCCATGCTTTTTTCGTATGGAATCCCCTATTAACCACTTCCCGACCGCCACATGTAAATATACGTCGGCAAAATGGCACGGCTAGGCAAAAGCACGTATTTATACGTGCCCTTTAATTGCCTAGCCGTGGGGTTGTGCGCGCGACCAGGTCGGGAGCTCCGTGACCACGGCCGCTGGACCAGCGGACCCGATCGCCGCTGGTGTCCCGCGATTGGGTCACAGAGCTGAAGAACGGGGAGAGGTCTGTGTAAACAAACCTCTCCCCGCGCTTCCTACTCTGCCTGTCACTGATCTGCTGTTCCCTGTCATCGGGAACAGCTGATCTGTGACGTCAGCTGTCAGCCACGCACCCTACTGTAAAAAAAAAACACAACACGTCACACTGACTCCTCCCCGCCACCTAGTGGTAAACTCCTTCACTACCACTGTCATTTACATAGGAATCAGTGCTATTTAAATAGCACTGATTTCTGTATAAATGACAATGGTCCCAAAAATGTGTCAAAAATGTCCGATGTGTCTGCCATAATGTCGCAGTCACAATAAAAATCGCTGATCGCCGCCATTACTAGTAAAAAAAAAAATATTAATAAAAATGCCATAAAACTATCCCCTATTTTGTAAACGCTATAACTTTTGCGCAAACCAATCAATAATCGCTAATTGCGATTTTTTTTGCCAAAAATATGTAGAACAATACGTATCGGCCTAAACTGAGGAAAAAAATGTTTTTTTATATATTTTTTGGGGATATTTATTATAGCAAAAAGTATGCTTTATTTTTGTTAAAAACCGTAGGGGCGATCAAATACCACCAAAAGATAGCTCTATTTGTGGGGAAAAAAAGGACGCCAATTTTGTTTGGGAGCCACGTCGCAGGACCGTGCAATTGTCAGTTAAAGCAACGCAGTGCCGAATCGCAAAAAGGGGCCTGGTCCTTTGGCTGCCAATTGGTCCGGGGCTGAAGTGGTTAACATGTACACCAGTCCCCCACCTAGGGTAAGGGTCTGTTATAGATGAAGGGAATCCCAAGCTACTTTGTCACTTTTGCTGTAGTACATTGTATACATCTTACTGATGTGCAACTTTACAGGCAGGTTTAGGGGCATCCTCCAAGTATGTTATTAAAAGACAATTTTCAGTTTTAATGTTACCCTTTAAGCAGTATTAAATGAGTTGTTTACCACTAAAGAGCACTTCTTAAAACGTTTTCTGCATTGGTGAATGTCCAGCAGACACTACCCAGCAGCATATGTCCTTTAAAATCAATTTTGACCATTTGCAAAGCTAATAGGCAATGAATTGTCATACAAAGAGTGGGCTTGTTTGACTGCCATGGCATTTAGACTAACATTTAGAACTTTGGAGCAGTCCAGTGAACTTCCCTCAAAGCAAACCCAGGTATATTTGTCTCATCCCTAAGCTGCACCTGACTAGCGTTTGATGTAAATACAGGGTTAATGTAATTGCTAGGTTTTTAACAGTATGTAAATGCATATTATATTAATCTGTAATTATTACACTGAAGTTCACTGGCAGGTGAGGAGGTCATAAGGGTCATTGCCCAATTTGGAAATATATAAACGTTTTCTGTCATATGGTACATGCAATATTGGCAGCAACTATACTTGGACAACTGTTTACCAGAGCAATCAAGTAGCTGATAACTTCATCATCCAAGTACAATTGTGCAGATGGTTGATGAAACAAATCTCCTGCTTGACTGCAGTTTACCAGTCCCAAATGACACAGCTGCAGACTCATTCTTTCAAACCCATGGCAAGCTATCTAAAGAAGTGATGTTTTTCTTAGTTTTTTTAGTTCGCAACAATAAAAGGATCCAATCAAATAACATATTTCTTCCAAACCATTTTAACAAAAGTTAGGACACATTCCTCTTTTTAAGTGAGGATAATAAAACATTTGTCCACAAGCTGCCATAAAATTCAGCAGTAGAAGAAAAAAAAATATTAAAGAATATACACTACACTGGCAATCAAGTGGTTAAGTAATATAGTTGACAGCATCATGGCTATTACACCAGTTCCATACAACTTTCAAATATGCCTAGAAATAAGAAGAGATAGGAAATTATAGGCTTTACAAAGGAGGAAAGTAAAAGTGAAAGCTCTATAAAAGAAAGAGGAACTATTATGGAGCAAAATGCCAACTCATTTCAAAATAGCCAAATATGAGAGAAATACAGCTTTGCTTGTAATAGCAGTTTACAACGGAACATTGTATTGCAACATAACAGTGGTGCTATAATTTGCTCTAACAACTCCAATTATGCCTTTTATTGATTTGGCAACACATTTAATAGGAATAGCCACACCTCTTGTGTTAGAAATCATTAAAGGTGTTGAACGGTGTAATTTTAAAATCGCCTGCCTTCTACAGATGTCAGTGTGACAGCATAATTTCCCCTGAATTTTGCTATGTAAACAGTGTGTTACAGTAATTTCTCTCTTACAAGTGTTCGAATGTTCTTAGCACTGGTTTTGTATTGAAACATGTTTTTTTTTTTTTTTTTTTTTGATTTTTCTCTGTTATAATTGCTTTTTTTTCTTTATTTTTTTCAGCTATGGAAATAAACATGCTGTCTCTCGTATCTACGTCTCTAACCTTAATTATTACTTAAATCTTCAATATGCACTTAACAGTGCAAGTAAAACCTTTGAGTTTAATTTTGTTCCTCTTCAGTTTAGAGGAAACATAGATCTGGTTAATGGCATCTAGCTCTGTTAGTCATTTGTAATTCAGCCAGTCAATTTTGCTTTCTTCAGTACAAAAACCCTTTTAACTAGAAAAAATATTAACAGTTATCATGCCTTCACAATTATCTTGAACAAATATATTCCACTGATCCCATTATCATAAAGAAATACTACTTCTAAATAATAATAATAAAATAATAATAATACATATTTTACAAAGTACCTTTATTAGTTAAAACACTATATGGTTTGATCATGTATATCATAATTTATTGCATTTTTAGTGGTAAAAAATCAGTTGCACCATGGCTGAATAGCTTAAAAATTTTCTTTTCAAATGAATTCAATGTTATCACACCCTTTTAGTGAAAGAGGGTGATTACAATTATTTTTGGGGAGATGAAAATTTTTGAGCTGGTGTAAAGGTAGATATTAAGATAAAGTGGCCCTTATTTTTTATGTCTGAAAGGGATTTTGTCTTAGATGGTCCAATCTAGTTAATCTAGTTAATAGTCAAATTCTTCATCTGTAGCGAGAATGGAAGAGAGAAACAACATGGTCACAGTGGGTCAACTCTGTCTGAGAAAATACTTCTCTGAAACACTCAGGAATAAGGTTCTTATTATGTCATATGGTTAATAGTTAATAACTGAACATCAATACATACAGTATGTAGTTAAAACAAGAGATCAGAAATGTAAGAATTAATTATTCATAAAAAAAGTCTACTGTGTTTGTGTACTTAGCCTTTATTGAATGGTTTTAACAGGTCTCAAACGAATATGTAAAATTATAAATTATGTAGAAAGATTAAATACGTCACTGTGTTTGTCAATAATTACATGGTCTTATTGGATACAGAGTGCTTGTTCTTGAGTGATAATTCTAATGCTCAATAATCTATAGCAACCAATGAGAATGCACTCCAGTGAAGTTAGACTAGTTTGAAATGAATTAGGTTCCTAGAGTAAGGAAGAGTTATTACAGCTGTCAGTTTTTTGCCCAGTTCGCTCACTTTAGGGAGATTTACCTTCACTTGCTGTCCCATGTGCTGTGGCCAAAACAGGAAATGAGAGGAAATCCCTGCAAATTAAGGAAATCCCCATTGGAAGATGTCCCCTCTATTACTTTTCTATTACTTTTAATGGTAAACAGGACAAATAAAAATCTCCCTAACAGGGGCACCGATGGAAATAAGTCCTGATAGAGGTTCTAATCCTTCTCCACTATTTCCAAAAAAAAAAAAAAAAAAAGTTTGCCTTTAGCTATACTTTAAGGCCTTTAAGCATATAGTTCAGATTTACTTATATTAGAATAAGCATATGTGATGGTATAAAGTAACAATATACTATACCAGAATCTCCCATGCTACCACATAGAAAATTGAAACAAAATCAATAAATTATAGAAATGATTGCAGCAGTTGTTGTCATGTGTTCCCACACCAATGAAAATAAAATTAAAATGTGCACTGGATGAAGTGCACTTATTTTGTGGGTGAGATTTTAACCCTTTGTTTTAATAAATATACTTGGTGAGCTGATATATTGCGCAATAAGGTTCTTTTTGTTCCCTTGAGCTACATAAGATGGAATGGTGTACACATGCAGATGAAGACACAGATTAAAGTTGCATGGAGACAGAAGGCACATATTGACCTAATTTTCAGTAGGTCAAATTGATGAGGTAAGCCGTCTGGTTGGAAGGTGGGGGAAACACTTTTGTGGTCGTGATCAATTGGATTTTTCACTTGTGCATGTTTGTTCATGGACTTAAACTGAGGTGGAAGAAAAGGTGGACCATTATTAATATATCATTTTTCATATTTCTTTTTTATTATATTCACAAAAGTGGATAATACACTGAATTGTGAACTTTGCACATTATACTTAGTGATGATTAATACTGTTTAATAATGTTTTTTTTTATATTTATTTAATCAGTTATATGAACTTATTATATATGCCTTTGGTTTAATTTTAGGTGTTACAATTTTAGATTTGTTTGATTGTGCAGAGTTTACTTTTTAATTTTATAAGGTAACAATGTACCTACAGGTTATATCCAGAGAAGATGTCTGCATGGGTTCCTACAGAGTATCCATCTCCACTTTAAAACAAAAAAAAAAAAAGTTTTTCTTTTAGTTATACTTTTAGTTATACTTAGTTATACTAAGCATATAGTTCAGAGTTACTTATGCTAGAAGAGACATATATGTAGGTATAAGGTAACAACATTAGGGATGGGCCCGGTGTTCGATTCGAACCCATGTTCGAATCGAGCACCGGGCGTTCGCTCGCTCGGCGAGCCCAGAACTATTGGGGCCGCTCGCATCAAATTCGTGTGATGCGAGCAGCCCCGCAATGCATTGCGGCCCGCGCAGTGCAATGCTGGCTGATGATTGGCCAAGCATGCACTGTGACCCCGCATGCTTGGCCAATCACAGCGCCGGCAGCGAGGAGAGCCATAATTGGCTACAGGCAGGATGCCTGTAGCCAATTATAGCTCAGGGGCTTTAGTACACGCCCCACGGTATAAGAGGCCGCCGCGCCGGTGGCCTCCCATATTCTGCTTCAGTCAGTGTCAGCGTGTCAGTGTGCTGCTGACAATATGTGCTCTATTTCTGGGGATATGTGTGTGCGTGCTGTTAGAACAGCATTGCAGTATCACATCTGGGGGGTGTCTATATGTGGCCTGTGAAGGGGGGCAGGTTTCCTGTGCTTAGAACTTTCCCTGCAAAAAAGTGTCATGTTTGCAGGAAAAAAGCTATTTAAAAGCACTCGCAGCTAATGAATTGATGGCTCCTGTAACACAGAGAACTGTCATTCATTAATAAAAAACAAAAAAAAAGCGTGGGGGTCCCCCTAAATTCAATAACCAGGCCCTTCAGGTCTGGGATGGATATTAAGGGGAACCCCAGCCAAAAAAAAAAAAAAATGGCGTAGGGTCCCCCTCAAAATCCATACCAGACCCTTATCCGAGCACGCAACCTGGCAGGCCGCAGGAAAAGAGGGGGGGACGAGAGCGGCCCCCCTCCCGCCTGAACCGTACCAGGCCACATGCCCTCAACATTGGGAGGATGCTTTGGGGGTCTAAGACCCCCAAAGCACCTTGTCCCCATGTTGATGAGGACAAGGGCCTCTTCCCCACAACCGTGCCCAGTGGTTGTGGGGGTCTGCGGGCGGGGGGCTTATCGGAATCTGGAAGCCCCCTTTAACAAGGGGACCCCCAGATCCCGCCCCCCCCCCTGTGTGAAATGGTAAGGGGGTACAAAAGTAGGACCCAGGTCCCCAAACACTTTTTATGACATTAACATGCATATTAGCCTTTAAAATTAGCACTTTTAATTTCGAGCGTTCGCATCCATTATAACTAATAGGGTTCTAAAGCTCGCACGGACTTTAGGTCCGTTCGCGGGTTCTGGTGTGAGCCGAACGGGGGGGTGTTCGGCTCATCCTTAAACAACATACCTAAAGATTATATCCAAAGAACATGTCTGCATGGGTTCAGAGTATCAAGTCTGATATCCCACTTCAGATTCAGAATGGGCAACATTAGTACATCTTACAATCATCCCCATCATTCCCCAAATACTTGATGGCCAAATCTGTTAGTGAGAGTTGAGATGTAGAACTTGCAAATAACTTAACAATGCCAGAGTGAGCAGCAAATATATTGCAATTAATAATTTGGCAGAATAATTAGGAGGCCATTAAACATGTACTGAACTATGTGAAATTAACACATTTAACAAATGATCCTACCAGGGCCCAGAACATATTCAGACTTCCCTCCAAAATATTAAACTGGCAGGTAAAAATGTCAACGTTGGCTACCAAGACACTGATGACAACTTTAAATGAACTGCTGAAATAAATAGTTTTAACTGATTGTTTCTTCTATATTAAAAGCTTGAGCTGTACGTTAGGGTAACATTATTTAAGCTAGTTTTAACAAAAGAAAATAAATTCCCAGGTATAGGGGTTCCAACATAATGCTACGTATTTGCATTTATCCAGCAATAGGTGCATAGAGGGGGAAATCAATAGCACATACCAAAATATCAATGTATACAAGTTTTGGCAATCATAAACATCATTGATTCAACTAAATTAGGAGGCTTAGCCAATAATTTCTCAACATTAAGATGACTTCGTCTAAAAACAGACTAGTTTAATTTAGTGTAAGCTTATTATTCTTTCAAGACATATTAGCAAAGCAAAAAAAAAACAACCAAAACAATGAATTTTCTTTTAATTTGTAAATGTTTTTCTTGAAATGGCCAATAATTTTTTACTTAAAAAATGTGGGTTACAATATCCTACGTAAGCAGCAAATGTGTTTTATTTAATTTCCTTGCTGTCAGAAATGCAATGGCATAATCAACCTTGACTTTGTAGATCAATCCCTTAAGAATATAGTTAGTTTGATTTGTCAAAGTGCCTGAATGAATTGTTTTGATTGTTTATAGCAGGGGTCTCAAACTGGCGGCCCTCCAGCTGTTGTGAAACTACAAGTCCCATGAGGCATTGCAAAGCTGACAGTTAAAAGCATGACTCCCACAGGCAGAGGCATGATGGGACTTGTAGTTTTGCAACAGCTGGAGGGCCGCCAGTTTGAGACCCCTGGTTTATAGGCTCTTCTTCACAAATTCTTTCTTTGTTTTGTTCGTACAGTACGGTACTGCAAATGTTCCTTCAAACGTTTTTCCTTTGAATCTATATCTTATTGTAGTGATGACCTGCCTGTCAAAATGTTCCCAGTATAGCCCGGGTGACAACAATGCAAGTTTTGAAATTATGCTTCACATGCTTCACTTACATGAGCACAGAGGATTCATCCAATACTCTGAACTAGAGGAGTTGCAACCATCTACAAGAGTGAATGTTTTTGTTTGCCTGTAATGCTCCTGATCCTCATTCCAGAATCCTGATGTTGGCTGTGGCATTCTCCTTGTCTGTCTGTCCACCTGTAAGTTGATTGATGTGGCCAGTCTCTAGGTGGAGTCCATACCTGATTTAAGCAAGTCAAGCCTGAAGTCTCAGGCTTGTGATATTGTTTTTGCAGCAAGTGCTCCAGCTCTCTATTTGTCTGTCCTGCTCTGCTGTTGGGATTCCCCCTTTGACGACCTCAGATTGGATATTGATTATTCTCTGTCTGCCTTTTGACTATGGATTGGACCCTGACTTCTCTGAACCTTGCCTTGCCTGCCTTTTACCTGTACTAGGGATGAGCCTGATGTTCGAGTCGAACATAAGTGAACATTATGCAGTGTTCACGGCAAATTCGAAAGCCGTGGAACACCGTTAAAGTCTATGGGACACTAACATGAAAAACCAAAAGTGCTAATTTTAAAGGCTTATATGCAAGTTATTGTCATAAAAAGTGTTTGGGGACCCGATTCCTTACGTCACCGGGTGGCCCTGCCTTCCTCTGACATCACGTGGCCTCAGAGGGGGTGAGCTCACCGTTTACATCACCGGTTGGCCCCGTCCTCAGCTATATAACAGCTGTCATTGCAAAGAGGCTTCCATGGAGGCGGAATTGTGTTTTGGTTTTGTTAAATTTTTTGGATTTACATTGCGGGACATTTTTATTTTTTTAGTTTTTAATAAAAGATTTGTCCCAAACTGTTCACTGTCATTTTTACTATTTTTTACACTTTTTTTGCTGAATGTGTAGGGGTACAATGTACCCGATACCCATTCACATGGGGGGGCAGGATCTGAGGTCCCCTTGTTAAAGGGGGCCTCCAGATTCCGATAAGCCCCTCTGCCCGCAGACCCCCACAACCACGGGCAAGGGCTGTGGGGATGAGTCCCTTGAACCCCAAAGCATCCTTCCCATGTTGAGGGCATGTGGCCTGCTATGGTTCAGGAGGGGGGGCGCTCTCTCATCCCCCCATTTCCTGTGGCCTGCCAGGTTGCGTGCTCGGATAAGGGTCTGGTATGGATTTAGGGGGACCCCTATGCCATTTTTTTATTTTGGCGCAGGGTTCCCCTTAAAATCCATGCCAGACCTGAAGGGCCTGGTATGTATTTTGGGGGTGACCCCTACACCATTTTTTTTTATTTTGGTGCAGGGTTCCCCTTAATATCCATACCAGACCTGAAGGGCCTTTTTTTGCAGTGCCGTTTTTTTCAATAATTTTTATCTATATTACCAGGATCAGACAATTCATTACAGCCGCAAGCAATTTTAAATAACTTTTTTTCCTTTAAAAATGTCATTTTGCTGTGCTATTGTTCTAAACACAGGACAAATGGGAGACTTTACAGGCATACTAAGGACACCCCCCAGGCACGATATTTAAAGAAATATTTCATTTTTACTTATAAACAATAGATGAGCAATTCAGAACTACTAATCAGTAATAAATACACATCCAATCAGGTAACAGGAACAACTGACAGGTTGGTATAAGGACATTACCATATACAACATAAAATTATAACAGACAGACTAATAGGGAATAATTAGATAACAGTCTCTAATGAACACAAATGGAATGTGTAACTGGATATTGATGAGTGCACCTTTCACCACAATTCTTCCACCACGTGCTCAACACTCTCCCCAATGGGTTTAAACTCACCAGAACCAAAAGATTATAGTGCCTCTCTAAGCATTCAGCAGATTCTCTCAATCCAGCTGTCTTTAAAGAAGCCTCCACAATCAAAACCAAAAGGTTATAGAGCCTCTCTCAGCGTCCAGCAGATATACTCAAACCAAGTGTCTTTTTAAAACAGCATCCACAATCCGGGGACATATGAAAACAGACTCCACTGAGTCTAATTCCGTTTAACAGTTTATTGAATAGTTCGATAAAAGTTAAAATTTCCATGACAATGTGCCAGTTGAAATAAGTGATCATATAGCTAAATGTTGGTAGCGTTGCTTGTTCGTACAAATTTTTTGCATGTTCGCATGTTCTGGTGCAAATCGAACCGGGGGGGGGGGGGAGGTGTTTGCTCATCCCTAACCTGGACTGTCATTGAACCACTCTGCCTGTTTGTCAACCGCAAGTCCCTATTTGCTTTGCTCAGTTTGGTCCTGCCCCAGCGTGGTGGCCAGGTACTACAGCATTGTGTATAAGTCCTGGGAGCAACCTAGTGCTGTTAGGCCTGCTTGCAAAGAGGGCTGCAATAAGTGAAGAACGCAGATGGCAGCTATAGTGCCTGACCACCTGTATTGGGAGTAAGCATGACAGTTTTATATTTAACTATCCACTTAGTAGACATATCATATATTTATTAAACTCACCCTCATTCTCCTCTAACCCACACAGCTTTGCGCCATATATTATTATACTATCGAAAGGAGTACAGCCTCATCTATAGGCATGACTAAAGATGGCTAAACTATAGGCATGAACAGCGTGCATGTGCAGCGGAGATGCAGTCTCAATCGGTCTATATATCAGCAAGGTTGTGTGGCCTGGGGAAGGAATGCACAGTAAAGACCCTTGGAGTGGAGCCGACTGTAAATATTCCACATTAGTGAGATGGGGGTTTGACGGTCATGGTTACTAAAACTTAAATATTCTACCTATTACCTATAGTTTTCACTAGATAGACTGAACAAACTGACTCAGTTTAAGTCCCCCCTACTAAGTACCTTCAGCAAAACCACACAAAAAATATATATATAATAAAAAAAAAACTAAAAAAAGAAAAAAGAAAAATATTTACCTATATTTTTCCCTAGATAGATTGAACAAACTGACTCAGTTTAAGTTCACCCTGCTAACCTTAATCTCTAATACACCGATTTTTATATTATATTCAAACACCTTCAGTCCTGTACTGGTTTCGTGGTCGCCACTCTTAACCTCTAAAATCTCTATTTCTGATTTATTAATCACAAAATATGATATGGGTTAAATAAGAGTTCTATTGACCAGGAGGAAAAGCTTTAAATATAATAGCATTTATTACAGGTAGTTCAAAGTCTAGCTAATACACAAATCTCTAGCACATCAAGGCATAAAATGCTAGGTTGGAATAAAAATATATATACCTGAAGGAATGTAAATTATATTCCTTCCGACCGTGGTCTACGAGGCATGTTTAGTTACAAATAGCAGGGCATGGCTTCCCCTGCTAGCTACCATTTACTTTGGCTCCATTCTGCTTGCTCGTTCCCCGAAAAGAGAATGTTGCCTCCCCTTTCCTCTGAGAAAATCAAAACCAGGCTGATGTCTCATTGGCTGGCTTAGGGTGAATTCTGATTGGTTATCTTCCCTATACTTAGTCTAAGCCAGCCCCCTTTAATGCAACTCCCAGTGATGCAAATATAGTTATTTGGTCCCGGGAAGTTTAAGTATGAAACTTGGGGTGGGACTTACTTCATTACCTATCCCAGCATGGGGTCGTTTATAGTGAATAGGTGACAAACAATGGAATTGGCTCTCCATTGTTAGTGTCTACAAGTCTCGGCCCAGCATTGTCTGCAATTAACAAGAGCTTGGGAGGAAGGCGGTTGGCCCCCCTATCATAGCTGCAAGCCAAAAGAGACATATTCATAATTACAGTATTTCACGGCTATTAATGGAGATTTCACATCAACTCATAAGGCAACACTAATGAGAAGATTTCGTGCAAAAATTGCTTTTTTGGTGTGTAGGAATTTACAGTGTGTCAGTACAATTCACATACATGTTATTTAAGAAGTTTTAATAAACTGAAAACAGCAAGACCTTGAAATGAGAAAAACTTAAAATGGAAGTATTTATTTTTACATTTAATGATTTTAAAGTATATCCGAAGACATTTTTTTAGTTTGGATAGGATAGGGAGTAAACTTCTGTCATTGTTTTGAGGCTGTGTCCCATTGAGGAGAATACCTTCAGCTTCCTTTTATAGAGACACAACAGGAAGTAAGATAAAAGTGAGATGCTCTTTAAGATGGTTTCCTCTGGAAAAGGTTCCCCCATTTGAAGATCTCACCACTATTCTTGCTCTGGTGACAACTGTAAAGTGGATATCCTTCTGCTTGAGAGACAGCAATACAATTCTGACATGGGTTTAAAAAAAACTTATAGATACATACTATTGTTTATAAACGTTAAACTATAAAGTTACTTGTTACTTTGCTAAAGGATTTTATGCTTAGTAATAGCAGATGGTGGTAAGTAAGGATGAGCCCGGTGTTCGATTCGAACCCATGTTCGAATCGAGCACCGGGTGTTCGCTCGCTCGGCGAGCCCAGAACTATTGGGGCCGCTCGCATCAAATTCGTGTGATGCGAGCGGCCCCGCAATGCATTGCGGCCCGCGCAGTGCAATGCTGACTGATGATTGGCCAAGCATGCACTGTGACCCCGCATGCTTGGCCAATCACAGCGCCGGCAGCGAGGAGAGCCATAATTGGCTACAGGCAGGATGCCTGTAGCCAATTATAGCTCAGGGGCTTTAGTACACGCCCCACGGTATAAGAGGCCGCCGCGCCGGCGGCCTCGCATATTATGTTTCAGACAGTGTCAGCGTGTCAGTGTGCTGCTGACTGCTGACAACAATATGTGCTTTATTTCTGGGGATATGTGTGTGCATGCTGTTAGAACAGCATTGCAGTATCACATCTGGGGGGTGTCTATAGGTGGCCTGTGAACGGGGGCAGGTTTCCTGTGCTTAGAACTTTCCCTGCAAAAAAGTGTCATTTTTGCAGGAAGAAAGCTATTTAAATCACTCGCGGCTAATGAATTGATGGCTCCTGTAACACAGAGAGCTGTCATTCATTAATAAAAAACAAAAAAAAAGCGTAGGGGTCCCCCCAAATTCAATAACCAGGCCCTTCAGGTCTGGGATGGATATTAAGGGGGATCCCAGCCAAAAAAAAAAAAAAAAAATGGCGTAGGGTCCCCCTCAAAATCCATACCAGACCCTTGAGGTCTGGTATGGATTTTAAGGGGAACCCTAGCCAAAAAAAATGGCGTGGGGTCCCCCTCAAAATCCATACCAGACCCTTATCCGAGCACGCAACCTGGCAGGCCGCAGGAAAAGAGGGGGGGACGAGAGCGGCCCCCCCTCTCGCCTGAACCGTACCAGGCCACATGCCCTCAACATTGGGAGGATGCTTTGGGGGTCTAAGACCCCTAAAGCACCTTGTCCCCATGTTGATGAGGACAAGGGCCTCTTCCCCACAACCCTGGCCGGTGGTTGTGGGGGTCTGCGGGCGGGGGGCTTATCGGAATCTGGAAGCCCCCTTTAACAAGGGGACCCCCAGATCCCGGCCCCCCCCTGTGTGAAATGGTAAGGGGGTACAAAAGTACCCCTACCATTTCACCAAAAAAGTGGCAAAAATTGTAAAAATGACAGGAGACAGTCTTTGACAATTCCTTTATTAAAATCTTCTTTCTTCTTTCTTCATCCTTCGGTTTCTTCATCTTCTCCTTCCTTCATCTTCTTCCATCTTCTTCTTCCATTTTTTTCTTCCTCCGATCCGCTTCTTCTTGCGCTGGTCTTCTCGTCCTTCTCGTCCGGCATCTTCTTCCGTCGGCGTCGGCGTCGGTGTCGGTGTCTCTGTCTCTTCTTGGGCCGCTCCGCGCAATGGGAGGCTCCCGCTGTGTGAGGCTCCGCTCCGTCTGACAGGTCTTTTATAATGGAGGGCACCTGGTGACCCCGCCCCCTCTGACGCACAGGGACGTCATGGGGAATTCCATGATGGCTTTCCCCATGACGTCAGAGGGGGGCGGGGTCACCAGGTGCCCTCCGTTTTAAAAGACCTGTCAGATGGAGCGGAGCCTCACACAGCGGGAGCCTCCCATTGCGCGGAGCGGCCCAAGAAGACACCGACACCGACGCCGACGCCGACGCCGACGGAAGAAGATGCCGGACGAGAAGGACGAGAAGACCAGCGCAAGAAGAAGCGGATCGGAGGAAGAAGAAAATGGAAGAAGAAGATGGAAGAAGATGAAGGAAGGAGAAGATGAAGAATCCGAAGGATGAAGAAAGAAGAAAGAAGATTTTAATAAAGGAATTGTCAAAGACTGTCTCCTGTCATTTTTACCATTTTTGCCACTTTTTTGGTGAAATGGTAGGGGTACTTTTGTACCCCCTTACCATTTCACACAGGGGGGGGGCGGGATCTGGGGGTCCCCTTGTTAAAGGGGGCTTCCAGATTCCGATAAGCCCCCCGCCCGCAGACCCCCACAACCACCGGCCAGGGTTGTGGGGAAGAGGCCCTTGTCCTCATCAACATGGGGACAAGGTGCTTTAGGGGTCTTAGACCCCCAAAGCATCCTCCCAATGTTGAGGGCATGTGGCCTGGTACGGTTCAGGCGAGAGGGGGGGCCGCTCTCGTCCCCCCCTCTTTTCCTGCGGCCTGCCAGGTTGCGTGCTCGGATAAGGGTCTGGTATGGATTTTGAGGGGGACCCCACGCCATTTTTTTTGGCTAGGGTTCCCCTTAAAATCCATACCAGACCTCAAGGGTCTGGTATGGATTTTGAGGGGGACCCTACGCCATTTTTTTTTTTTTTTGGCTGGGATCCCCTTAATATCCATCCCAGACCTGAAGGGCCTGGTTATTGAATTTGGGGGGACCCCTACGCTTTATTTTTTTCATTTTTTTTATTTTTTATCAATGACTTTTTTTTATGAATGAGTTTCAATGAATCACTGTTCTCTGTGTTACGGGAGCCGTGAATTAACATTAGCCGCGAGTGATTTTAAATAGCTTTTTTACTTTCAAAAATGACACTTTGCGCAGAGACAGTTCTAAACACGGGAAACATGCGCCCCTTTACAGGCATACTATAGACACCCCCCAGGTACGAAATTTAAAGGAATATTACACTTTTATTGTTTCAATTTAAGCATTATTAAAATCACTGCTCCTGAAAAAAACAGCCGTTTTTAAAAAAAAAATTTGCATTGATACATGTCCCCTGGGGCAGGACCCAGGTCCCCAAACACTTTTTATGACATTAACATGCATATTAGCCTTTAAAATGAGCACTTTTAATTTCGAACGTTCGCATCCATTATAACTAATAGGGTTCTAAAGCTCGCACGGACTTTAGGTCCGTTCGCGGGTTCTGGTGCGAGCCGAACGGGGGGGTGTTCGGCTCATCCCTAGTGGTAAGTATAGAATTCCAAACATAAATACACGATGCACCAAAAATTTGTATTTAGTCTTTTCTCATTGACCTATTAGACCCCTTTCCCACTGGGGCCACGGTCGCATTCGTGGTAAAACGCTGCCTGTTTGAGCTGTGCATTATTGCTGTTTAAACAGCGATTTTTTGCCGCTAGCGGGGCACTTTTAACCCCAGAGAAGGGGTTAAAAACTCCCATGTTGCGGCGCTACCAAAGCTCTTTTCAGGCACTTCGGAAGCGCTGCCCATTTATTTCAATGGGAAAGGCATTTTGGGAGCGCTAAATACAGCGCTCCCAACCCGCCCCAATGATGCTACTTGCAGGACTTTTTGGAATGTCCTGCAAGCGCACCGCCCCAGTGTGAAAAGTCACACTGAATGGGAGGTGGTTTTCAGGTGCAAAGCAGAGGCTATTTCCAGCGCTACAGCAACCTGAAAACCGCCCCAATGTGAAAGGGGGTCTTAGTGTTTTATTGTATATGATTTTAATTTGAAGTCATGTTATTTCACATACAGATATTGTCAATGACCTTATCAATTCTCATATAAGTAGTTGGTTCTTATGATCTGTAGGATACCTCCATCATTTGTATATTTGGTTTACATTATGGTTAAGTAGGGTGCGGTTGGAAAGGGTAATCTTTGATGCCAGCAAAACTGGTAAGACGTCTGTATTATTAATATTATTGTATTTCGGTAACATGCCAGCACTCTTAACAACATGTCAGCACTCTGGTAACAAACTAGTGCACTTTGCATGCACTGATTGGGTATATGGTATGGGTAATGCTACACAATAGGGATGGTCCCAATGTTCGAGTCGAACGTAAGTTTGACTCAAACATCTGGTGTTCGCCTGTTTGCTGAATAAGGAAAAATTTGGGGTGTTCGCTGCAAATTTGAAAGCCGCAGAACATACTTTAAAAGTCTATGGAAGAAATCAAAAGTGCTTTTAATTTTTCAAGTTTGTGTCCCATAGACTTTAATGGTGTTCACGTGCTCGAACAAATTTTTTGCCTTTTCGCATGTTCTGTTGCAAACCGAACCGGGGAGTGTTCAGCCCATCCCTACTACACAAGTTTCAGTTTTCCAAAAGTAATTTCTGATATGAATCCATCCATACCTGTAATTTTCTTTTGCATACTACATACCTACCCTTCAATAGGAGCTATGCCAAAAGCTTGATACTTGTACTATGAGGCTTATTTACTAAGGACTAAAGTAGATAAAATGTTCACACAAAAAAATGTGTGTGGGTGCACTTCAATGATCTAATCCTGTTAAAAGCAAATGCATATTACTTTTTTCATTTGTACATGAATGGAATATTGAAGTAAATATTCACACAAAATATTGTATGATGATTTTCAGCATCTTTAGTAAATCAGCCAATATGTGTGCTAGTAATATAACCAATTTAATATTGCCAGTGATCATCTGGTTATGTAAGGCTAAAGAACTGATGGTTACTAGTCTTTAAATAACAAGATTCAGTGGTATAATTTGAAAAAAATTCAAGTATGCTGTAAGAGCTCTGTTAGCGCAGTGGGGTTGGTTTATTAAAGGCAAATAGGCTGTTCACTTTGCAAGGCAATTCTCAGAGGTTTGTAAATCTGGTAAAATTTCATGCAAGGAAAAAAACACATAATTTTTGCTTTGTGAAGTCTATTTGCCATTTTCCAGAGTATATCAGCCTCAATGGGGGATATTTACTAGAACTGCAGCACTCGAAATGTGGTAGAGCTGTGCATGGTACCCAATCAGCTTTGAACTTGATTTTGTTCAATTAAGCTTTGACAATAAAACCCGGAAGCTGATTGGTTTCTAAGCAGAGTTGCACCAGATTTTGCACACTCTAGTTTTAGTAAATCCCCCCCCCCCCCCCCATGTGAACTATTTTGTATGCTTCATAATTTCCGGTAGAGAGAAGAGAGCATTCAATTGTTGGAGTTGGGAGGAAGATATTAGGGGCAGGCATATGTCCATTAGAAATTTCAGTATGTCGGATTGTGTAGGTTGTATTGTGTTTTCGTCTTGTTTTAAGTTATAAAGTGTTCCATAGTATGAATGCATCAGCGAATACTTTGAGGGTTGATTATTTTTTGTTTGGATGTAGGGTCTATAAGGTGGGTTATTTTAGTTTTAAATCTTTGGCCTTGCAGCCTGCGGGCCAGCGCTTTCCCAGCCTTGTTACTGGTGGAATAAAATTACATTCGTAACCTCCTCTCTTTTTGCTCGTAGGAGCGGAGAAGTTCTATTCTAAGGTCATGTCTTAGAGAGGTCAGTTTGGCACTAAGTGAAGGGTTGGATTTTGTTTGTTTTGATTTTCAAGGATGTTGATTTTCAAAAGTAAGGTATCTAGTTTCTGCTGCCTCTGCTTCTTGAGTTTAGAACCAAGTTGAATAAACTTACCTCTAATGTATGCCTTATGGGCATTCCACAATATGAATGGGTTTTCTGAGGATGGAGAGTTGATCTGGAAATAATCAGACAGGTGGCTTTCCAAGGTGTGTTTTGTTGAAGGATTTTGCAATACTTGGGGGTTGGCACGCCATACGTAGGCATTGTGGTTGGGATATGTGTCTTGTAGAGACAGTAGGATGCATGATCCCACCATGTTATGGTATTTATTTTGACATTCAGTACCTACGGGAGCAGCCACCTGTCCGTCAGAAACAGGTCAATTTTCGTATACGTGCAATGTCTATGCGAATAGAACGTAAAGTCCTTTTCGTTAGCGTGGGTACATCGCCAAACATCAAATAGGTCCTGAGAGTGTAAAAATTATGCCATATAAGGTGTTTTTTTAGAAAGCTTTGATGTAGATTCCAGTTGAGGGTCCCGAGTAATATTGAAATCTCCGCACAGTACGAGGGAGCCTTGTTGAATCTTCCTGATTTTTTTCATTAGTCTGTTCAGGAAAGTGCTTTGGTGTTTATTGGGAACATAAATGTTCACTAATGTGTATTTGGTAGAGTTGATATTGCATACTAGTATGAGATATCGACCCATAGGGTCAGAGATTTCTGAATGAAGTTGAAACGATATAGAGTCTTTTATTGCCACCAAAACTCCCCTTTTTTTCGATTTTATGTTAGAGAAAAAATAGTGTTGGAAACTTTTATGAGAACATTTGGGTGGGGCATCGTGGTGGAAATTAGTCTCCTGCATGCATAATATGTTGCATTGAAGTGAGTCTGCTTCCTTCCACTTAGATGCCCTTTTGGTCGAATGATTGAGGCCGTGTGCGTTGACAGATAATATTTTCACTGGCATTGTTTATTAAAGGGTGTCAGTGAGTGTCGATTGTAGGTTGTACTTACAAAAGGAGATATGGTCTTGTACCTCTTTGTTGGTCGCCTCACCATAGTTTGCTGTGGTTTGGAGGGTTGGTGCAACGCTTCCTGAGCCTGACATCTGTTGCTGGAGCAGTTGGGTGATTCTGCGCGATTGGTAGTTGGCTTCTGTTTCTGTAGCAGCGAGAAGATCAGTTGAGATGAGTGTGAGGTAGACTCTAAGTATCCTGGTTGATCCAAAAAAACAGAACTGCAAGACAGAATAAACAGAAAAACAGAAAAAAAAAAACGGATGACAGTTTCAAAGGAGAACCCTCAAAGGGATTCTTGCACAAAGTGCACTGTTCAATGCGATTTGGGGGGATTTGGAAGTATTTCCATGTTCCGGTATTCCCAGGGGATAGTCAAAGTTATGTTGCTGGAGTTAGAATAGGAGCTTATGAGTAAACACCTGTATCACCTCTCTTTTTGTTTTTCCTGGCCACTTCTTGCCATTCTTCCTGGGTATGCGAAGGTCCCCCCATTGGGGAGGGGGTTGGTGGCAAGTCTGCTACAATTCCCCATTGTCGAAGGGCCACTAGTCCCTCTTCCAGAGTGGATACGGTGATGTTGGTACCGTTGTGGGTGGTGGAGAGTGTTGCCGGGTATTTACATTTGTGGAGGATGCGGTGATTGCATAGGGCTTTCGTAATGGTGGCCAGGTTACGTCGCCTTTGGAGGGTGTACCTGGATAGATCAGGGAGCAGTTGGATAGAAGTGTATTGTTCCGGGCAGTGCTCTGCTTTGCGGAAGGTTTCTAGGATACATTCTTTAGCCTTGTAGAAATGAGGTGCCAAGAGACGTACTGTTAAGACTACGTCTGCGAGGAATGAAGGTTTAGGGACTCTGTGTATCCTATCTACCGTTAGCTCTAGAGCGGTCATGTCTGGTGATATGGCAGAGAACAGATCCTGGGCATACTGCGGGAGCTGTGCTGATGTTATTGATTCGGGGATGTCCCTTATCTTTAAGTTGTTTCTTCTGGATCTGTCTTCAAGGTCTGACAATTTATCCTTGATCCAGGAGATATCATCATGGTGAGCTTCGTGGGCATCCACCATCTTGTTAAATGAGCTGGCGTGGTATCCCAGGGCATGCTCTACCCTGTCTACCCTCTCACCAAAGTGGATTTCTGCTTGACATTTATTAATTGTGTGGAGCATGTCATTCTGTATGGAGGATCTGAGGGACAGTAACATGTCTTTTAACACAGTGTCCGATACAGGCTGACCTGTGGTGGGAAATCCTGCCATAGGATCAGGTGCTGCTGGAGTGCTAGGCCTCTGTGGTATATTGTTTGCACTCACCTCCATGTCATGGGTCTGCATGCCGTTCTGTGGGGATGCTTTGCATTGTCTGCTTTTAACAGGGCTCCTGGTAGTCGTGAGGGCTCTTTGGTCTGTTCCGCCTCATGTCAGGTGAAGGGACTCCCACTGTGGCCTGTCTATTCCGCTTGTGCGAGTGGGCTCCTCCGCCATTTTGTGGTAGCCGCTGCCCCTGTGTGAAGTATCCCGGCAGTTTGCGGAGCTGCGGTGGTGGCTCCTTCCACCTCCGAGGCATCCCTGAGGCTTCTCTGAGTGCCTCCGGAGTGGGTGGCGATGTGTTGGGCTGCGTTTCGCTCCTGTGTCCACTTGTTCCCCCGGAAGTGTGGCGGAGCTCTTAGGCTATGCGGCCATCTTCGGGCTCGGTTGCCATGCCCCCCACCCATGGCTCTTTCCATAGGTACATGGGTACATAAGTTCCATAGGAGTGAGTAAACATAATCACAAAGAAAACAATAAATGTGTAAGTTGTCTGTAAGTTGGCGGTCCTTCAAGGTTAGTATTAAAGAAAACTCGCAGGGGTGTCCACCAGAAGAAAAAAGGGGAAGAAGAGTAGAAATGGGACAGCCCTGATGGTTTGGTTTATTACTGGTGATATTTGATGAAGTAGGAGGTCATGCATCACCAAAAGATGGTAGACACAACCTTCCAAGTACACTTTTAGAGAATGCTCCTGTCTCCATATCGGGTAGATGAGTTTCATCTTGATGCCGAGGGGAGACCCAATGTTCATCAGGAAATAGAATGGTGTGTGGAATGTTTTAAGTTTAAAAAAATATCAATCCCTGGTGTGGCCTAGGTACCTGTAATCCCATATGGAATGTGAAAATGGTTATACAAGTTTCCAAGTCATAGTAGATTAAATACAGTACAAAACACATCTTGATCCTTGAAGTTTAAGATGGCCATCTGCCATAGGGAGAATAGTCTTTTTTTTCAGGAAACCCTTTCCAAACACAGTATAAGGGACATTTCTCCCTCATATGTCCATAGAAAAAGTAAATTTCATGTAGAAAGCTTCATATGTAAAGATTTAAAGAATAAATAAATAAAAATGTAATGAATGAACAAATAAACTGATAATAAATAGATTGCAATCAATATGCCAACCCATTCTGGACACAGTAAAACGTTATTTTTTTGTTAACAAATCTAAAAAAAATGTTTTTTATTCATTTGTCTATTTTTTTTTTTCTTATATATTCTATGAATCTTTACATGTTTTCTACATGAAATGCACAATTTCTATGGACATATGGGGGAGAAATTTTCCTTGTACTCTATTTGGAATGGGTTTCTTGAAAATGGGCTATTCTTCCTTGGCAGGGGACATCTTTAAATATAGTACAAAAAACCTTAAATTTATTAATTATACTTATTGTTTATACAGGTTTTTATGATATTCATGTACTAAAGGATTCTGCATTTCACCTCCGTACACTAGTGCTTTATTTACTACGACTCAGATAGTTTTATAACCATTTTCACAATATGAATTTGGGGTACCTCTACCAAACCAGTGATTGGTGGGATTTTTTTTTCAACCTTAAAACATAATTGTGTAATTTGCAGGATTTCCAGGTGAAAATAAAAGGAAAACACTAGAAAAAAAAAGAAAACGAATGCAGCCATCTAATCAAATGACTGGTAAGACACTACATTTCCACCACGACAAACAGGTATTTTTTGTACTTGCCGAAAATGTTCTTAGAATGAAAAATAAAAACAAATGCAGCCACCATGCCTAATGGCCCATACACACGATCCGAATATCGTACAAAAACGATCGTCCGAAGAAGGATCGTAGGATTTTCGGATCGTGTGTACACTACTTTCGACAGCCGATCACGACCGTTCATCCGATCTTATTCGATCGGACATGCACGATAATTTTCCTTGTACGATTCCTGATCGTACGATTTTCGGTTAGTCAGTATAGTTGTTGTCTGAAAATTCAATACAAATACATTACAATACATGACATCACTTCCGATTTTTTTTTCTGTCGTACGAGAATTTCTGTGACTTTATTTAGCTATTCGATCTCTACTTGCGACTATTAAGCGAAATCGGCAATACGATCGGTCGTATGATAATTGTATCGTGTGTACGGGGCATAAGGGACTGGTAAGCTGCAATATAATAAAATAATATATATTCTTTTTCTCAGGTTTAGTTCTCCTTTAAAGATAAAATGTACACAATGCAAACAATAACAAGAGAAAATGTGGAGCTGGTTCTGCCCTGCGCAGTAGATTGCTTTAAAAAAGGCTGGGATTCTTTCATAAATGTACATAATATAACTGGATAGATACTAACATTTAAAGGTAAAGTTGATCCAAGGAATATCTGATTTCCCCTTTGGGGGATCAGGAAATAATTTTTCCCCCACTGGAGAAACTTGGATCATGCTTTGCTGTTTTGTTTTCCTTCCTCTGCATCAACTGTGGGTATAGGATTGTGTATTTAGGATTGCATGATTTTTTTTCCTTTAAGGCTTAACCTCTCCTGAACGATTAACTTGACAGATAGTAACCAACATTAACCACTTGACCACTGGCAGTTAAACCCCCTTCCTAACCAGACCAATTTTCAGCTTTCGGTGCTCTCACACTTTGAATGACAATTACTCAGTCATGCAACACTGTACCCAAATAAATTTTGTGTCCTTTTTTTCACACAAATAGAGCTTTTTTTTGGTGGTATTTAATCACCGCTGGGTTTTTTATTTTTTGCGCTACAAATCAAAAAATACAGAAAATTCGGTAAAAAAAAAAAAAAAGAAAATTCTTTGTTTCTATTAAAAATTATTGCAGAGTATTGGTGAGTATTGGCAGAGTATTGGCAGAGTATTGCAGTATTGCACAGTATTGGTAGAGTATTGCACAGTGGTGGCAGAGCAATGCACAGTGGTTGCAGAGCATTGCACAGTGGTTGCAGAGCATTGCACAGCGGTGGCAGAGCATTGCACAGCGGTGGCAGAGCATTGCACAGCGGTGGCAGAGCATTGCACAGTGGTTGCAGAGCATTGCACAGTGGTGGCAGAGCATTGCACAGTGGTTGCAGAGCATTGCAGTGGTTGCAGAGCATTGCACAGTGGTTGCAGTGTATTGCACAGTGGGGCAGAGTATTGCACAGTATTGCAGGCACTGACCAGCGCTGTGGGCACTACACATCCAGCCCACAGCGCTGGTCCCGTCTCTCCCCCTTTCCGCTTCTCCCCTCTCACTGTACCGATCGGTACAGAGAGGGGAGGGAGGAACCGGCGTCATGACATGACGCCGGTTTGTGTACATGTGATCACTCCGTCATTTGACGGAGCGATCACGTGGTAAACGGCCGATATCAGCGTCTGTTTATTGTGATCCATGATGCGCCGGGTCCTCGGGACCCGGCGGTCACGGATGTTCCCGAGTGCGCGCCCCAGGGGGGGCCGCGGGAGCAAGTTTCTAGGAGGACGTCCGTAGGACGTCCACTTAGAACAAGCCGACCGCGCTGTAGCCGTCTTTCGACTATAGCGCGGTCGGCATGTGGTTAAAAAAGTCAGTTTGCCCCGTTCACATGCCGCATTTAGCCGCGTTTGCGTTTAGAATCGTTTTTTTTAAATAGTCCAAAGTTAAAAACCCCTTTAAACGATATGCGGCTAAACGCGAGCTACCGCGTTTACAGGCTGTTATGGGCGTTTGCCGTTTCAAATGCCTCTGAACATTCATCCTGAATGCATTTTTTTGCTTTCCAAAAATGCTTCTATACTCAACTGCCTAGAAACAACTATAAACAATCCTGTGTACAAGTACTAATAACATAACATAGAGGAGAGTTCAGGGGCAGCTGAAAAAAAAAAATGCCTAACTGCTCCTAAACGTCCGTTTACCAGCAGCAGTGTACATGAAGCCTTATTGGTTGAACTACATGGACTTGTGTTTTTTTTTTTTTCAACCAGACTAACTATGTAAAACTATGTCTGGACAGGGCTTTTTATTCTTTTATCTACAATGTTGTAATATGATTGCTTTAATAATTATGCCCTATGTCAATATGTTATGATAGTGACTTTTTAGGAATCCCTATCGATCTGCTTACCAAATACGTGTTAATGCTCATAAAATTGCATAGGATTGTGTTGACAGAAATACATTTAAGACTATTTTATAAAGTTAAAATATTATGCAGCACTGTAGATTATATAATAGAAGTTAAAATTAGAGACTTCTCTGACATGACCCAGGAGGGAATGAGAACTCAAAAGCACTTTAATTGGTCTAGGTATTTTACCAATAATCAACTTAAATATTGGTAATTTATTTGATTGCAAACTTAAGTTTGACAACCAAAATATTTTAATGATGCAGATATTTACAGTACATGTCTCTCTGAGGCAGGCTTACTGTTATTTGTTTTCACCCTAATTGTTTTTTTCCATCAGGGAGAAAGGCTGTGTGTACATGAAATGCTGGCAATGTGTAAATGAACTTGACAAGACATTTCAAAACAAACATAGGCAACCTACCAATCACTGGCACACAAGTCTTCCACATGTTTACAACAGAGGTGCCACATTGGATTCTCTCCCCGCTATTTTGCTTGGAGCCTGAAGCAGTATGAATGCCTGCATGCATTTGTTTAGCGGCAACAAACCGTCTCATTAACAGCTGTGTGAAAAACCAACAAGGGTGACATTTTTCACGCTGGAGTGATCACACTATAGAGTGTGTGTCTGCCAAAGCTGACCCTATCCACCTCCCATCTGGCTGTTCCTGAACAAAGGAGATCAAATAGGCCTACCTGACCTGACACCAAACACAGAACCAATATGGCCCTGCTGTGAAGTTTGTTTAGAAAATATCCTCAGTCTTTCACAAATGACACAGAAATAAGTGTTGTAGGCCTTTCAAGATATTTTTATCTGTAATTGTCTTTGACTGAACATAGCTCATTCCTTGCTGTTCTGACAAGGCGGCAGTGCTTTGTGTGGGAAGATTAAGAGATACAAGCTAAGTGAATGCGTACAAGCAAACTGCTAAAATTCATTCTGTAATGTAGAGTTTTTTCATGATGTTACAAAAGTGTTTGTTTACAGCAAAAATATCAGCTTACGGAGAATTAATATAATGTAAAAATGTACCCTTAGCCTAACTACATGCTTGAATAGAACACAGGCTCACTGAACCAGCATTAAAGTGATACTAGAGTCTCATTTTTTTTTTTTTAAATAACAAACATATTATGCTTACCTGCTCTGTGCAGTGGTTTTGCACAAAGCGGCCAGGGTCCTCCTCTTCTCGGGTCCCTCTCGGTGCTCCTGGCCCCTCCATCCTGCTGAGTGCCCCCACAGCAAGCAGCTTGCTATGGGGTCACCCGAGCCGAGCTGCAGCTCCGTGTGTCCATTCAGACATGGAACTGTGATTCAGCCCCACCCCCTCTCTCTCCACATTGGCTCACTGACTTTTATTGACAGCAGCGGGAGCCAATGGCGCTCGCTGTGTGTATCAGTCAATCAGGAGGGAGAGTTCTGGACAGTCGAGTCTCTTGTGCAACATTGCTGGATTGAGATGGGCTCAGGTAAGTATTAGGGGGGCTGCTGCACACAGAAGATATATTTATCTTAAGGTGGATGTAAACCCTCTCCTATACCCAATAAAGTGAACAGCCTCAGATGATACACAGGGATGAAACAAATCTCCCCACAGTTTTACATGTATATCTGCTGTCTTCAGCTTAATATACTGATTAGAAAGTGCACGTCCTGTTAGAATTTTCTCTTCTTGTTCCAGCTGGGGGAGGGGAGTCTTGCCATACACTGTGAGACAGCTGATTGGAGGAAAGGCACACACACCCCCTCCACATAGACAGAGACTTGCAGAGCTGTGCTGGGAATTGACCAGCTGTCTGCTAATCTATTTATAGCACCCGTCCTGACACAAATTTCAGGCTGGTTTTATCGCACGGGTCAGAAGTTTTCATTCTGATAACAGAAGAATGGAGCCGGAGAAAGTTACAGGACTTAGGGCTTTGGAGAGAGATAAGAAAACACTGCAGATATATGTGCCCAACTCAAATGTAATGAATCGCATTTACATCCACTTTAATGCATAAAAGATAAAAACAACTTCTGCCTCTAGAACCACGTTAAAAAACTTCTTTAGCATATTACTTATTTTTTAATGTAAACATTTTAAGGACAGTTGCAAATAATACACATTTTCATCATATGTCACAACAGTTTTACTATAAATGTAAACAAAAAATACGTAAATCATCTAACCAATATCTATCTATTTTTTTTTGCCAATAACTAAAAAATGGTTCTGAAATACCACATGCAGTATTTTTCCAAAATATGCAGTATTGTCACAAGAGTCATGTACCTGAGGTGAGACTGAAGTAGTGGGGAGGCCCCCCTTGCACCTCGGGTCCTTGAAGCCTCTGGAGATGGAGACAGGGACTTGGTGGAAACAGAGTGGCACGGGTGCCAGGGGTGCAGAGCACCATGCAAGCCTTAGTCCGAGATCCGAGCCAAGGTCCAGTCAAGTTTGGCAACGAAGTATAAAAGGGTTAATCAGAAGAAGAATGGTCGAGATCCAAGCCGGGGTTGGTTCCAATCTGGCAGCTGAGTACAAAAGGGGCAAAGAAGTAGAATGGTCAAGAAAAAAATCCGAGGTCAATGGTAAGCAGCAAACAAGAGGAGTCAAATAGGTTTCCAGGTCACAACAAGTGCAGACAGATTACACACTAGCACAGGAACAAGGGGGGACTCAAGATAATCCAGCAATTTGGCAGTGTCTAGGCTGGGCTTATATAGGGAAGTTTGAGGTCACTTCCTGTCAAGGGCCGGCTGGGCCAGGGGGCAGGGTGCAACTGCCCTCTAGGCTGCTCTGATATGCTGTGGCAAAGGCTGCTGTGTCGTCAGCTCAAAACCACACATGCGCAGTTCTTGAGCTGGACGGGTCCAGTACTGTGAGCCAGCGATGTCTTCATGTTAGGGCTGACAGTCTGTGTTACACAGCATAGCCCCGCCCAGCCCCTCCCTCCTCCACATGAATGGCTGGCAGAGGCTGGACCTGCTCTCTCTTTCCCCGCCCACACTCCAGGCAGCCCCTGTGCTGTCTGTGAAGAGGATGTGTGTGGGGCGGGAAAGTTCAATCTGAGCAGTTGGCTGGAATCCAGTGAGTCTCCTGGAAGGCTGGGACTGTCCAAGTAGGTGAGCTCCTCCTCCCTCCCCCTCTCTGCAGCCAAAGAGTTTTTTTCTAGCAGCCTGTGCAGTAGCTTGCCCTCCTAGGTGGTATGATGTGGGCTCACACTGGCATGCTGCAGTTTGTCTAGCAGTTTTCCTGCATGTTGCCCATGGGACATAGAGGTTGCACATTTTTACTACATGTTCTGAAAGTGCACAAAATGTCCTGCATGCTGCAACTTTGGTGCACTTTCAGAAAATGCAGCAAAAATGTGCACCCTAAAAGAAGTCTGAGGGACTGTGAAACCTGCCAGTACACCAGCACTGCAAGCAAAACCACAGCACACCAGTGTGAGCCCAAATGCTTGTATTCACTTGCAGGAGACACTGCCACTCCTCTGAAAAGTGACCCATGCTCAGGTCACTTTTAAGAGGCATTTGACAGGCAGTGAGTAGTTGATATCACATTTCAACCCTGCCCGTTTTAACCCCTTAAATGCCAATCCCTGCAGGTAATGACATGGTTCACTTTGAACTCCACCTTATTTCCATTACTCTCTGTAGGTATTAGATTGGCTCTCACCCTATTGTTTGCACATCTAATACATAAGGGTAATTTCACACTGGGGTGGTGTGGGCAGTAGTGGTAAAGTGCTGCTTATTTTAGTGGCGCTTTACCATTGTTTTAGCGGCGCTAGCAGGGTGCTTTTAACCCCCACTAGCGGCGGAAAAAAGGGTTAAAACCGCCCGTGTTGTATTCATTTTAATGGGCAGGGCACCTCTCCCAAACCGCCCCAATAATGCTGCTTGCAGGACTTTTCAGAATGCCCTGCAAGCACACCACCCCAGTGTGAGAGAACTCAGGCCTTTCACCCTGGGGTGGCATGAGAGGTGCTTTACAGGCACTATTTTTAGCACTAAAACGCCTGTAAAGTGCCTTCAGTGTGAAAGTACCCTAAAGAGAGTTCTGGAAATAAGCTGGAGTTCAAAGTGAATTTCTACACCTATATGGAGCCCCCCTTTCAGAAGATTTGAGGATATTATTAAACCCAGAGACAGGTGGACAGGCCACCATAGACAGATTGAAATTCTGCTGGTTCAGCAGAAATTTCAATCTATCTATCTGCAGACTGGTTGTACAGAATTTGACTCTATCAACTGACTTCAGTACAACTAGCGTGTCTTTCATTTTAAATTTTTTAGGTGATCACTGCTGGCTGCTATAGCTGCCGGCAGTGATCACTGTATTCTGATGGCTTGGAAACTTTCACCTCAGAGCACAAACCGACAGACGGCTCTTACAGAAGCTTGGTAATTCAAGTGCCGGGCTTCCCTAGCATTACACCTGTGGGGCTGTGACCAAGTATGGGCGAGAGCTGGGATATGACATTACTTACCTCATATCCCTGCCACTCCTAAAACTACTCCAATGCAGCACCAGGTTCACGATGCCCTTAATCTGGCCGGTGCTCCAGCGTGCGCCTACATGTGCTTTTCTTACTAGCCACAATTTACACAGGAGGAGCCTGCACCCTGGTCAATCTGGTGGTCATACCGGGGTGATAGCATGACCTGCGTGTTCAGCCTGCTGCGCTCACTGTGACTCTCGGCTACTCTATTTGCTTGGCTTGCCCAGTGGTGTGGTTCTCAGTCACCAGAGAAGCTCCATACTCCACAGGTAGTGCTTAGTGTGGCGGCAGTGACAGCACAGTCTTTAGTCTTCATCTTCCTGCAGTCTCATTGGTCTGTGTATTGGGTGTGGGGAAGGGGCAAGTTATTTTTCTCAGTCTCTCTGGGGGCAATCATGCAGTCTCTCTCTTAGAGACTGCTCCATTCTCTGAACGACTGCTCTGCTTCACAGTGCATGTACAGAGACTGACCGCTTCACAGTGCCTGCACAGAAAGTGACCGCTTCACAATGCCTGTACAGAGAGAGATCCCGCTTCACAGTGCCTGCACAGAGAGGGACCGGTTCACACAGTGGGCAATGTGGAGCGGTCTCTCTCTGTGCAGACACTGTGAAGCGGGGTCTCTCTCTGTGCAGGCAGTGTGAAGCGTTCTCTCTCTCTCTGTGAAGGCAGTGTGAAGCGGTCTCTCTCTGTGCGCAGGTAGTGTGAAGCGGGGTCTCTCTCTGTGCAGGCAGTGTGAAGCGGGGTCTCTCTCTGTGCAGGCAGTGTGAAGCGGTCTCTCTCTCTGTGCAGGCAGTGTGAAGCGTTCTCTTTCTCTGTGCAAGCAGTGTGAAGCATTCTCTCTCTGTGCAGGCAGTGTGAAGCGGTCTCTCTCTGTGCAGGCAGTGTGAAGCGGTCTCTCTCTGTACAAGCAGTGTGAAGTGGTCTCTCTCTCTGTACAGGCAGTGTGAAGTGGTCTCTCTCTCTCTCTCTGTGCAGGCAGTGTGAAGCTGTTTCTCTCTCTGTGCAGGCAGTGTGGAGCAGTCTCTCTCTCTGTGCAGGCAGTGTGGATCGATCTCTCTCTCTGTGCAGGCAGTGTGAAGTGGTCTCTCTCTCTGTGCAGGCAGTGTGAGGCAGTCTCCCTCTCTCTGTGCAGGCAGTGTGAAGCGGTCTCTCTCTCTGCAGGCAGTGTGAAGTGGTATCTCTCTCTCTCTGTAGGCAGTATGAAGTGGTCTCTCTCTGTGCAGGCAGTGTCAAGCAGTCTCTCTCTCTCTGAGGCAATGTGGAGCAGTCTCCCTCTCTCTCTGTATGGAGAATGTGGTGTATATGGATGGTGAGCTGATTCGGTGGTTCAATGGGCCCCTTGACTGGACTTGCCCCCCAGGCCTAAGGCTGCCAGCCCTCCCCTGCTTCCTGTGTGCCTCCTGGTCATTTTTCCGCCTTTTTCCATCAGGTTGATGTCTCTTCCTGTGCGCATCCTGGGCATTTTCCTGCCTTTTTCCATCAGGTCTTCTGTGCAGGTGCGGGTTGGCGCAGTGAGGCATCTTTGGTGCATTCTCAGTTGGCACAGATTTCCTCTTGCGGCAACGCACCATTGGATGCATGCGTACTAAGCCCTGGACTCTTACAGAGCCCCCCCGAAGGGGCGGCCCCTGGATGCCCGTCTGGGATGAAGCTTGCTGAAAGAACCGCCGGAGAAGATCTGGAGCATGGATATTCGACTCAGTTTCCCAGGAATTCTCTTCAGGGCCGTGACCCCTCCACTGTACAAGAAATTGGCGTCCTTGTAAGGCAGCCAGGATGGCCTCCATCTCGTACTCCTCAATCCCTTTAATAATATAGGGAGGCGGAGGAGGGGCCCCGCGTTCCCCAAAGGGGTTCAGGGCCATGGGCTTCAGGAGGGAGGCATGAAAGACAGGGTGGATCCGGTAAGTTGAGTGCAGTTTGAGTTTTTAGACAACAGTTTTTAAAGAGGACAGGACAGGGAAGGGCCCAATGAACTTAGGGCCCAATTTCTTGGAGGGACAGGCCAACTTCAAATGCCTGGTAGACAGCCAAACCTTGTCTCCCGTTTGAAGGTGGCAGGGGGACCTGGATCTTCAATCATAGATGGTTTTGTAATCCAGCTGTGCCTTGGCCATGGTATCCTTTAGGAGCTCTAAGTTGTGTAGAAACTTCACTCTGTTCCAGATAGCTGGGACCGAAGCGGAAGCATGTAGGACATGGGAAAAAGAAGGGTGGTACCCCAGGTTGGCGTAGAACGGTGATTGCTTAGTGGTAGAATGTATTGCGTTGTTGTACCCAAATTCTGCGCAAGGAAGTAGGGGCGCCCAATTGTCCTGGACAAAGGTGGAGAAACAACGAAGGTACTGTTCAAGAGTTTGGTTTGTGTGTTCTGTTTGTCCATTGGTCTGAGGGTGGTAGGCCAAAGAGTAGTGGTTCTTGATGTCTAGGGCAAGACAGCACTCCTTCCAGAATTTAGAGGTGGATTGGACCCCACGATCTGATACAATATTGCTGGGGATGCCATGGAGGCGTTTGATCTCCTTGATAAAAGCCTGAGCTGTTTCTGGGGCGGAAGGAGTCCAATCATAGGAATAAAATTAGCCATTTTTGTAAGGCGGTCCACAACAACAAATATGGATGTAAACCCATCAGAGGGTGGTAGCTCCACTATGTAAGCCATGCTGATCTGTTCCCAGGGTCTGGAGGGAACAGGCAGGGGGTGTAGGAGACCCCATGATTTATTCTTTTCCGTTTTTCTGTGATTGCATACTGGGCAGGAATTGACGTAAGCGTGGCAGTCTGCCTTAAGGGTAGGCCACCAAAAGGTTCACAAAAGCAGATCGTGGTTTTGGTCACCCTGAAATGCCCTGCTAACTTGTTGTCATGGCAGAGTTTGAGCACAGGAACTCTCAGTTGAAGAGGCACAAACACAGCATGGTCATGGAAGAAAAGTCCATCCTTTTCTTGCAGATGTTCACCAGAGGGCAGTTGGTCTAGAGAGGAGGCCATTTTAATCCTGGACAAGAGGTCATCCGCAAGAAATTATAGGCAGGGAGTATTGCGTCCATCCTTGGCGAGTTATCTGATGTGGGATACATGCGGGATAGGGCATCAGGTTTACAATTCTTAGAGCCCGAACGGTACGTGATATGCATTTGAAATTGGGTGAAGAAGAGAGCCCATCTGGCTTGTTTAGGTCTGAGATGTTTAGCTGTACAGAGGTATTTCAAATTCCTATGGTCAGTGTAGATAAGTATAGGGTGCGAGGCTCCTTCCAATAGATATCGCTATTCTTCCAGGGCCAGTTTAATAGCAAGGAGTTCTCGGTCCCCTACATCATAGTTCCTTTCAGCTGGGGACAAGTTCCTGGCAAAGAAGGCAACAGGATGCAACATGGCTGTGGTTCCATGGCGCTGAGAAAGGACTGCCCCAACCGCAATCTCTGAAGCATTGAGCTACACATAAGGCAGGGCTGGGTCGTGATGACGAAGGACCGAGGCAGAGGTCAATTGCTTCTTGAGTTTGTCGAAAGCCATTTGTGCTGAGGGGGACCACAGAAACTTCTGTTTTGCTTGGTGAGTTGTGTGATAGGTGAAATGATTGACGAGAAGCCTTTGAGGAATCTTCTATAAAAATTGTCGAATCCCACGAACCTCTGGACGCTCTTACGGTCCGAGGGTACTGGCCATTCAAGAACTGCAGTTACCTTCTGTGGGTCCATGGATATGCCAGAAGTCGAAATAATGAGGCCAAGGAATTGTATGGTATCTCAAAGTCACATTTTTCAAGCTTGGCGTAGTTTATGGCCTTGGAGGCAAAAAAGGACATTTCGCATGTGGATGTGATGTGCCTTGAGGGAAGGTGAAAAAACAAGGATGTCATCTAAGTACAATATCATGAAGAGGTCAAGAAAATCCCGAAAGATGTCATTCACCAAGTGTTGGAAAGTTGCTGGGGCATTACACAGCCCAAATGGCATGACCAGATACTCAAAATGGCCAAACCTAGTAAGAAAGGTAATTTTCCATTCATCGCCCTCTCTTAAGCCCCATACACACGCGCGGATTATCCGAGGACCAGGTCTGTCAGACCATGTCCGTCATACTTTGTCTGATGTTGGTTTTGCGTACACACGGTCGGACAAAGTTGTCGGAAAATCCGATCATTCTGAACGTGGTGACGTTTGTTGCCTACGACGGGACTACGTAGAGGCTAGTAGCCAATAGCTTTGGTCTTGTAATGGGATCTGAGCATGCGTAGCACTTTGTCCGGTCGGACTACCATACACACGATCGGATTTGGTGTGATCGGACCGTGTTGTCGGAAAATCTATCCAGCAGGAGATAGGACTTTGTCCGTCGGACAATACGACGTACACTGTCCGATGGTGCATACACATGGTCTGATTTTTCAACAACATTGTCCGATCGGACAGAATCCATGCGAAAATCCGACCGTGTGTATGGGGCTTTATCCGTGTCAAATTGTAGGCCCCTTGTAGGTCCAATTTTGAGAAGACCTTGGCGGTGAGGAACCTCTGAACGAGCTCAGGGACTAGAGGCAACGGGTATTGATTCTTTATTGTGATACTGTTCAATTCTCTGTAGTCGATACATGGTCTTAAAGAATGGTCCTTGTTTTCCACAAAAAAGAGTGCAGCGCCAGCAGGAGAGGTAGAGGGCCGGATGAACCCTTTCCTAAGATTGTCATCAATGTATTTTCGGAGGACTCCTAATTCAGGCTCAGAGAGTGGGAAGATCCTCCCAAATGGTATTGCAGAACCAGGAAGAATCTCAATGGGGCAATCATACGGTCGGTAAGGCGGTAGAGATTCAGCCCCCTTCTTGTTGAAGACATCCAGGATGTCTCTGTAAACCTGGGGGAGAAGAGTGTTGTCATCTGTGGAAAGGGGTTGAACGGTCAAACAGGCTCAATGTGGGAAACATTGGTGTAAGAAATAGGGTGAGCCGAAAGACACAACTTGGACCAATCAATCTGTGGCTGGTGCTGTCGAAGCCACGGTAACCCCAAAATAACCGGAAAAATGAGGGAAGAAATCACGTCCAGCCAAAGATATTCCCGATGGTCTGCTTAAGGGGTGGCCAATATGAGGGTGGTCTCATGGGTCTCTTATTGGACCTGAGGTTGTGTGGAGCCATCTGCCAGATGAACAGTAAATGTCTGGGGCTTCTTGCATAGTGGGATTCCATACCTTTTTGAGAAATGAATGTCACTAAAGCAGCTGCAAGCCCCAGAGTCAATAATGGCTGCTACTCGGATTATCCTTCCCGGTATCTGCAAAGAGTTTCAGCGAGTGAGATGCGAGGATTTAACAACGTACGGCGAAACAGATGGGGGTTCGATCCACTTCCCTGAAGAAAGTGACCCGCTCCACCACAATACAGGCATAGATTGTTCATGCGACGCCGTTGTCGCTCTTCGAGTGTGACGGGGGCAAGAACTAAACCGAGTTGCATCGATTCTGCATCATGAATTGGGGCTGATGCGTGAGTCTCAGGGGTTCTCAGGTGTGGAGCCATGGGTACTCGTGGAAGCATCCATGTGGGACGGGCCATAACGGATCGTTCCCTGCGACGATCTCTGTGTCTACGATCAAGCTGGATAGCCAACTGAATTGTAGGTTCCAATGTATCAGGGAGCCCCACTCTTGCTAATTAGTCTTTGAGGGGCTCGGACAGGCCCAAGTTAAATTGATGGCGCAAGGCAGCGTCGTTCCATGCAGTGTCTGCAGCCCACTTGTGGAATTCTGTTACGTAGTCCTCAACAGGGCATTTCCCCCGTTGTAGAGAGGTCAACACTGTTTCGGCCGTGGTGGTTCTTTGTGGGTCATCATAGAGTATTGCCATGGCATTGAAGAAAGAAAACAGTGAGTGCAGTATAGGACTCTCCTTTTCCAATAGCTGATAAGCCCATGCCTGAGGTTCTTCTGTAAGTAAGGCTACTATGAACCCGACCTTTGTATCCTCTGAAGAGAAGGTCCTAGGCTGTAAGGAAAAGTATAGCCGACAGGCGTTTCTGAAAGCCCTGAAAAGCGTTCCGGCATAGGAACCCGTGGTTCAGGAGCTGGAGTAGAGATGGGCTGCTCCATAGCCATAACAGGTGGTTCCACAGGGCTCTCAACTGGAAGGTCAGCTGACTGCAATGACCAATACCTCAGTTCAAAGTACCCCTCTTGTATGGATGTCAGGGCCTGAGACACAGAGGCCATTTGTTGGCACAGGGCCTCGAAGGCGGAAGCACTCCCTTCAGTCTCAGACATGGCTGGATTATCTTCAGTCCCCCCCTTGTTCCTGTGCTAGTGAGTGATCTGTCTGAACTTGTTGTGACCTGGAAACCTATTTGACTACACTTGTTTGCTGCTTGCCATCGACCTCGGATTTGTACCTTGACCATTCTACTTCTTTGCCCCTTTTGTAATCAGCTGTCAGATTGGAACCGACCTCGGCTTGGATCTCAACCATTCTTCTTCTGATTAACCCTTTTATACTTTGTTGCCAAACTTGACTGGACCTCGGCTCAGATCTCGGACTAAGGCTTGCACGGTGCTCCGCACCCCTGGCACCCATGCCACACAGTGTCCACTAAGTCTCTGTCTCCATCCCCAGAGGCTTCAAGGACCCGAGGTACAAGGGAGGACTCCCAACTACTTCGGTCTCACCTCAGGTACATGGCTCTCGTGACAGACAGAATAATCCAGCAATTTGGCAGTATCTGGGCTGGGCTTATATAGGGAAGTTTGAGGTCACTTCCTGTGCACCTCCTGGGCATTTTCCCGCCTTTTTCCACCAGGTTAATGTCACTTCCTGTGTGCCTCCTGGGCATTTTCCTGCCTTTTTCCATCAGGTTGATGTCACTTCCTGTGCGTCTCCTGGGCATTTCCTGCCTTTTTCCATCAGGTTGAGGTCCCTTCCTGTGCACTTCCTGGGCATTCTCCTGCCTTTTTCCATCTGGTCTTCTGCGCATGTGCGGGTTGGCGCAGTGAGGCGTTTTTGGCGCATGCTCTGTTGGCACAGATTTCCTCTTGCGGCAACGTGCCACATGCGTAGTAAGCCCTGGACTCTTACAAGTATTTATCTTGTAAAACCATGCAGTATTTTATCTCATGCGATATCCAGTGGGATGGATACAGTGGTGAAGAATTAGAACCCCTGTCAGTTTTTATTTGGAATTGGAAACAGAGGTGTCATATTGTAATCAAGGCAGTGGGCAAGGGGGACATGTGGTGATAAAGACATCTGAGCAATATGAAAAGATGGTAATACAGATTTTGAATAACAGTCAGTAGTACAGAATAGTTCCAGCCATGGTGATTAGCCTATACCAGCATAGGCTGATTACAATCATAAAAAATATATTTTATCTATAACAGCATCTCCCACATCTTGGTCTAAGTTGAAATGTCCTAAAACCCCTTTATTATATGAAATACCTTAAATACATAAAAACCAGACAGGCCCTTCAGGAGGACCTGTCATATCTGAAAAGGATCTCTGACTGTATCTATATAGATTCTTTTCTGAGAGACAATTTGAAAACACTCCCATTCTATATAAGATATACACCTCACCTTATCTCAATGATAAGAGACCGTGAAGTACCTCCAGACACATTTTTGGTTGGTTTGGATGTTGAGGCTTTATATTCCTCTTTTTCCCATGAAAAAAAACTTTTATGGACAAGTGTTTCTGAGGGGGTATGGTCTGTTTGTATGGGGACATAATGCATTTTTGTTATACCTACTTGAATTTCTGTTCACACATAATGTGTTCTTGTTTGATGGCTCTCACTAATTACCTCCAGGTGCAGTGGACTGCAATAGGCACTACATGTGCACCATTGTATGCAAACCTGTACCTGGGGAGGTGGTAGCATGACATATAGTTCAACAATGGTCTCTCTGTGTACCTGTGCCATGTATTATCATGGCACAGGTACATAGATGATATTTTCCTTCTCTGGAATGATGGTATGAATCAGCTTAGAAGGGTTGTATGAGAGCTGAATGTAAACAACTATAATCCTAAATTATCTTTTGAGGTGAGTGATACAAGGTTTCCCTTTCTTGACTTAGTGATGAGAAAGGATGGACATGGTAGGCTTTACACATTCCTTTGTGTGGCACTATGTAAGAACATGTAGGAACTGTAGTCAAGATGGAGATTTTGAAGAGGAGGCAAAAACTTTATGGAAGGTATTAAAACAGAAGGGATATAAGGACAGTAATTTTGCATTTTTAATAGGCCTCCCACAATTATGGCCAGTAAAATAAGAATGAAAGGGACAAGGTACAATAAGATGTAGTTAAGTCCATTTTGATGTGTTTTAACCAACATGATTGCCAAATTTTGCTGGCTTGAAGCTGAAAAGTTGTAAATTTGAGCGGCGAGTGAAAAACAGGAATTGTGCTTTTGACTGCTGGTGATTGTTTGTGGTGGCGATTGTTTTATTTTCTTCTTTGGGATCTTTTCTAGCAGCTTTTTAAAACACCTTTTCTGTCACTTTTTTAAATGCATTTTTTTTCTTTCCTTTCTTTCCAGTCTGCTAAATTAGGGGAGTGGTTAATTGTTCACAGGTGCTACAGGTAGTATATAACTTTCTGTAAAACTCACTTTGTCAAAGCAAGCAAAAATGTGCGCAAGCGCAAAGTGGAGAATTAAAAACAGGTGTTGAAAACAGGAGACTTAATCAGGAGACTTCTAACCTGTAAGTAACATCTAAAATTTCCTGTAAGTAATATTGTAACTGGGATAATGAGTGCTAGCAAGGTTGAAGGTTTGGTGCAGTGCACAGAGTGCTGTATGTATACAGTAATGAAGTAACAGCTCCAGGATGAATACCGCTGCAAAAGATGTGAGCAGGTTTCCCTTCTGGAAGCTCACATTAGAGATCTGAAGGTGCAAATTGTAACACTGGCCAGAACTGACATCCTGAAAGGAGTATTCAGCTAACTGAGAAAGTGGTTAATGGGGCTGATTTGGAGGGTGGAAGGGTAAGTTAGGATTATCAGGTAGAAAGACGAGTTACTTTAGTCAGAGGGAGTGGTTGGAGCTCACAGGAAAGGAAGGCCAGCCCTGGGTTTGAGCATCCAAACAGATTTGCTAAGTTGGATGAAGATGTGAGGGAGGAAAACTCAGAGGCGGTATACCTAAATGTCACTGCTACTCCTAACAGCCAGGAGAGCAGCCCATCTAGTAGGGGAGGTGAGGGTAGTGCAGGAAGACCTAGACAGTTGGTGGTAATAGGAGATTATATAATCAGAGGGACTGATAGAATCATTTGTTGCCAGAATCGCCTCAATAAAATGGTTTGCTGTCTCCCTGGTGCCAGAGTTCTGCATGTGGTGGACCGGGTTGATACCTTACTGGAATTAATTTATTTAAACTAATATTAAAACCAATGATAGAATACATGGAAAGTGGAGAACTAGGCTGCAAGTTGAAGGGGAGGACCTCCAAGGTGATATTCTTTCAAATATTGCCTGTGCCATACGCAACACAGAAAAGACAGGGGGGGCTGAATGCATTGCTAAAGACTTAGTGTAACAGGGAAAGATTTTGGTTTCTAGAGCACTGGGCTGACTTTTCATTGGGGTACACCCTGTTTGCAAAAGATGGTTTGCACCTAAATAGAAAGGGGTCTGCTGTGCTGGGGGAGAGGTTTATGGGAAGGTTTGAGGAATGTTTAAACTAGGATTCAGGGGTGAGGGTGAATTAGAATATAATGATGGTGGGTGGAAAAGGAGAAGATAGAGTCGGGGGCTACAGCTATGATATGAAGGTTCCCATGTTACAAACAACCAATGCAAATGGTACTACAATAAAATATGCAAAATACATGTGCACATGTACGGATCCAGAGAATAAACTTCCCACTCGCTGCATGGTGCAGCTGCAAATAACAATTATCCTCTGGAGAAGAACCTGTATTTATGGACTCTTGTATTGTTTGAATTTGTCACTATATTTGGATTATTATTTATGAGATTGTACTTAGATTATTATTTTATTTCACATATGTTGATAACACTGCATATTATGTATTGTTAGTCATTGGAGTTTGCTATAGGCCACCCAGTGTTAATGAGGAGGTGGAAACTCAGCTCCTTGCACAGATAGAAATGGCTGCAAGGGCTGGCACAGTGATAATAATGGGGTATTTTAACTACCCTGAAATTGACTGGAGTAATGGCACTGTTGGAACAGCTAAAGGGCAAACATTGATAAACCTATTACAAGACAATTTTATGGTACAGTTCATAGAGGCCCTAACTAGAAATGATGCTCTGCTGGACCTGGTAATCTCAAACCATGCTCAGCTTATTACTCATGTTCGTAATAAAGAATATCTGGGTAGCAATGACCATAACATTATTTCATTTAATGTTAGCTGTAAGCAACAAGCACATACTGGAAAGATAAAAACATTCAACTTTAAGAGAGCAAATTTGCCAAGGATGAGGGCTGCTCTCCAAGACTTAGACTGGGAGAGAACATTGGCATCAAAGAACACCGAACAGAAATGATAATTCTTCAAAACTACTGTATGCAACACACTGCAAAATATATTCCCATGTGCAATAGGTTTAAAAGGCTAAAAATAAAACCTATGTGGCTCACGGCCAAATTAAAAAAGCTATACATAATAAGAAAATAGGTTTTAAAAAATATAAAAATATAAAAGTTACAAAGAATATAACAGAATATGTAAAAAGGAAATCAAGGCTGCAAAAATTTGAAACGAAAGACAGATTGCAAAAGAGAGTAGGACAAACCCCAACAAATTCTTCAAATATTTTAACCCCTTCATGCCCACCATCTGCAAATTAGCATTCATGGCTTGAAAGGGTTAAACCTGAGTGATGCCTGCAGCTGCAGGCATCACCCTGGTACTGCTTTTTAGAGCCAGCAGTTGGCTCTTTAGTGATAACAACCGATGCGGCTAAAAGCCGCTCGGCTGTTATACTAAGGGTGCAGGAGGGGGCATCCCCCCTCCTGCCGCCTTCCACTGCTCTTCCCGGGCCTCCCGTCCCACCGGGAGACCTGAGCCACCAGCTGGCACGTCCACCGGCTAGGCTGAGACCCGTACAAAGCTGGATTCGGCTCTGATCCGGTCTCTGATGTAAAATCCCGGAAGCAATGTCACAACATCACTTCCGGTTTACTCGGCTGCCCTCTGGCGCAGATTTAAAAAAAATTACAATATTCAGAATCGCAGTTTTTGGTGATCTGAATACTTTTAAGTGCAAAGGAGGGATTTGGGGTCCTCGTCCCCGCATGCTCGTGCAGCAAAGAAAATGCATACTTAAGTCACGCCCGCAAATGTAAATGGTGTTTAAATCACACATGTGAGGTATCGTTGCGATTGTCAGAGTGAGAGCAATAATTCTAGCAAATACCTCCTCTGTAACTCTAACCTGGCAACCATAAAAAAAATTAAAGCGTCGCCTATGGAGATTTTTAGGTACCGTAGTTTGTCGCCATTCCACGAGTGTGCGAAATTTCAAAGCATGACATGTTACGTTATTACGCATTTTTTTACACAGTGTTACATCATCTTTCACATTATACAAAACAATTGGGCTAACTTTACTGTTTCATTTTTTTTTTTAATTCATGAATGTGTATTTTTTCCCAAAAAAATGCGTTTGAAAGACCTCTGCGCAAATACCGCGTACCATTGCAACGATCACCATTTTATTCCCTAGGGCAGGGGTAGGGAACCTCGGCTCTCCAGCTGTTTTGAAACTACAAATCCCATTCCGCATTTATCTGCCTCTAGGAGTCATGCCTGTGATTGTTCGGGTCTTGCAATGTCTCATGGGACTTGTAGTTTCAAAACAGCTGGAGATCCATGGTTCCCTGCCCTAGGGTCTCTGCTAAAAAATATATATATATAATGTTTGGGGTTATAAGTAATTTTCTAGCAAAAAAGTATGGATTTTAACTTGTAAGCAATGAATGTCAGAAATAAGCCTGATCGTTACGAACGCTAACCGTTTTTTTGGTAGTGAATTAAGCAGGCTCTGACAATCAGGTGCTCTTTTTGCCTGTGTGTTGTACTAGCTGTACCTATAAATTTAGAGGCCAAAATGTCCAATCACTAGTGAAGAAGCATACTTGTTGCTGAGCAGGAAAAGGAAAAGTTCCCCCAAGGTTGGGTTTTTAGGCAGCAGAATAAGACAATTAAATCAAAATTATAGAAGAAAGATTAGTATTTTATTATTAGTATCAAAAAGACATGACATGATGTTTAAAAAATGAGCTCCAATAGGTAAGTAAAATACAAGCTAAAACAGATATACAATTGCAGACAAGAATTTCACAACAACATTGAAAAACAAATGTTGGCAATATGAAAGGTAACCTGACGCGTTTCAACCCATATACCAAGGGGGTCAGTCTGCTAAAAGAGATACATTATAGGTACATGTCATAATTATTTACACACAATAAGGGGAAAATAAATACCATACAGTGCAGACATGTGATATAGTTACCCAATAGTGTATATCCGGAAGAAAGAAAAAACTTCCTACATGGAGATCCTTTAAAAACTTATTTTTTCTCCCCATGGAGTTCCAGAGTACTCCACAGCCACAGCAGCCAAAAGAGGGGGCAGGAGTCCAAGGATATGGCTTACGAGAAGTCACACTAAAGGTGACCCCCCAAGAAAAGATGGTAGCCACGTGGGAGATGGGTCACACCTGCAGTAGAGAACCGTGCTGCTGAGCATGACAGATGAGAGCGAAGGGGAAGCTGCCTCACTGTCAGATTCATGCTCAGTATATGAACCAGTAGACAGCAGCGGCACCCTGACAGATAGCTCTGATGGCAGAGTAGTGGTCCCTGCTAAGGTCAGGCATACCCGATCCCCGGTCTTCTGTTGTTGAGGTACAACAGCCACAGGGCTCTCGTATAGAACTCGTACTTTCCTGATGGTGTACACAATACACACGAAGTGGCAAGCACCAGCAGCCTAGTACACCCTGGTCGTAGACAAACCATCACTGCAGTATAACGTGGTGATGTGGCGAGTCCCATCAGTGCAGTCCAAGCTGGTGCGGTGGCTATCACAAGTAGTGTCCCGCAGCCACCAAGAAGACAAAGACAGGCCCGACGAGCCCATAGTGCCCTTCCCGCTGCATTTGCCAATCCTAATTGGGAGCCCATCACTTCTGCAGTGCCCGCACTTCCCCCATTCACTGGCCAACCCGGAATTCACAGAAGATCTTTCTAGATCTATTGTGGACCAAAGCAATTTGTATGCTGGTCAATTCATCGCTGCTCATCCTCAGTTGACCCTTACCAAAGATTGGAAACCATTACGGTTTCTGAATTTAAGACCTTTCTGGTGAGTTGCGATCATATTGGTCCACTGACATTCATCATATTCCCATGTTCTCTGCTTCCATGACCAGGGCATGGTACGACCAGATCTTGCGGTTTATTCACTTCAATGACAATGAACTCTGTCGTCCTCGAAGTGACCCTGGATTTGATCGGCTCCACAAAATTGGCCCCCTTGTAAACCACTTCAACCAATAGTTTGCAGCCTTGTTTACTCCCGATCAACCTGTCTGCGTTGATGAGTCCCTGATTACGTTTTCTGGCTGCTCATCTTTCAAACAGTATCTCCCCAGCAAGCATGACAGATATGGGGTCAAGTTGTATAAGCTCTGTGCTAGGGCAACATATACATGTAGTTTTATGGTTTACGAGGGAAAAGATAGGCACGTGGAGCACCACAACTGCCCAGAGTACACAAGGTGCACTGGCAAGATTGTTTGGGATTTGGTGACACCCTTATTTGGAAAGGGGTACCACTTGTACGTGGACAATTATTACAAAAGCGTGTCACTTTATCCACTTTCAGGCCGGACCATTTTGCTGGCTTAAGACCAGAGCACTTTTTTGCGATTCGGCACTGCGTCGCTTTAACTGATAATTGCGCAGTCATTCGACGTGGCTTCCAAACAAAATTGATGTCCTTTTTTTTCACACAAATAGAGCTTTCTTTTGGTGGTATTTGATCACCCCTGCGGTTTTTATTTTTTGCACTATAAACAAAAAAAAGCGTCAATTTTGAAAAAAAACTATTATTTTTGACTTTTTGCTATAATAAATATCCCCCAAAAATATATAAAAAAACTTTTTTTCCTCAGTTTAGGCCGATACGTATTCTTCGACATATTTTTGGTAAAAAAAATTGCAAGAAGCGTATATTGATTGGTTTGCGCAAAAGTTATAGCGTTTACAAAATAGGGATAGTTTTTATAGCATTTTTATTAATATATTTTTTTACTAGTAATGGCAGCGATCTGCGATTTTTATTGTGACTGCGACATTATGGCAAACACATCGGACATTTTTGACACATTTTTGGGACCGTTGTCATTTATACAGCAATCAGTGCTATACAGATGCACTGATTCCTGTGTAAATTACACTGGCAGTGAAGGGGTTAACCAGGAGGTGGCAGTGTAGGGGTTAAGTGTGTCCTAGGGGCATGTTGCTAACTGTGAGGGGCGTGGCTGTGTGTGACAGTCACTAATCTCTGCTCCAATCACAGGGAGCAGAGATCAGTGACACTGTTGCTAGGCAGAACGGGGATATGCTTGTTTACTTTAGCATCTCCTCATTGTTTAAATTAGCATCTCCCCATTATTCCTCCCCGTGAGACGATGTCATGGCTGCAAATTGAAAGAGGCGTACCTGTACGCCCATTTACACGTCCGTGCCATTCTGCCAAAGTACATCTGTGTGCGGCGGTCGTGGTTAAACAGCGCAGTGCCAAATTGTAAAAAATGCTCTTGTCATTAAGGGGGCAAATCCTTCCGGGGCTGAAGTGGTTAAAGACTTTTTTTGCTGAAAAAAATCTTTTAAGCAATAGACAGCATGGATTCATAAAAGAAAATCTGCAAACAAATCTGGTTTCTATTAATGTGGGGATAAGAAAAAAAACGTAGACAAAAGGAGTGGGTATGGATATTGTATACTTGGATTTTGCAAAAGCATTTCACACAGTTTCTCAGACACAGCCAATGTGTAAGATAAAGTCTACAGGCTTAGAAAAATCAGTTTGTGAATGGATAGAAAACTGGATAAAAGACCATATTCAGAAAAATGGTTAATGATTCGTACTCTGATTGGTCTAAGGTTATTAGTGGTGTACACCAGGGTTTAGTGTTGGGACCCTTACTTTTTAATGTTTTTATAAATAATATAGATTCTGGGATTAAACGTACCATTTCAGTCTTTGCAGATTAAATCAAGCTATGCAGTGGAATAACATCCTTACAGGATGTCTCCAATTTACAAGCCAACCTCAATGCACTGCTTAATTGGGCAACTACAGTATGTGTCAAATTATATTTAACCACTTCCCACCCGGCCAATGTACATATACGGCCGGGTGGGAGCCGTCTACTTCTGAATGGACGTTCCGGAACGTCCTTCAGAAGTAGAGGGATCGCGCGCGTGCGGGCCCGCGCAGCGGCGCAATCCCGATGCAGCCATGTCACCCGGACACGGCGCATCTCGGATCGGCAGGAGGGCTCGGTGATTGGCCCTCCTGATCACATGACGGCCGTGTCGAATCACAGCCGTCATGTGATCTAAACAAACAGCCGGTTGCTAGGCAATCGGCCCTCCTCTCCTCACACGGAAGTGGTCGGTGAGGAGAGCGGATCGCTGCAGCCGGCTGGTGATCAGTGAGTATTAACAGTTTTTTACTCACTGATCACCAGTGTAGTGTCCCCTACAGTAAAACACACATGTCCCCACAGTAAAACACACATGTCCCCACAGTAAAACACACATGTCCCCAAAACACACATGTCCCCAAATAATAAAAACACATGTCCCTCACATATGTCCCAGTAAAATAACATGTGCCAATGATTATCTGCACACATATGTCCGTGATCACCTGCACACCCCTTTTACATGATCATTTGCGTACATATGTCCGTGATCACGCAAACCAATTATTATACACTTAACAGAATTTTTTTTACAAAAAACATGTAGCAGAATACATTTTGGCTTAAATTTATGACAAAATTTAATTTTATTGGATTTCTTTTAAAAAAAAAGAAAGGAGAAAATATTGTTTTTTTTCAAAATTTCCGCTATGTTTTCTCTTATAACGGAGTCGCGAATAAATACCACCAAACTAAAGCTCTATTTGTGCGAACAAAATGATAAAAAATTCATTTGGTTACAGCATTGCATGACCGCGCAATTGTCACTGAAAATGCGAGAGCACTGAAAGCTGAAAATTGGTCTGGGCAGGAAGGGTGTTTAAGTGCACAGTAAGCAAGTGGTTAATGTTGATAAATGTAAAGTTATGCACTTGGGGCTAAAAATATGCATGCATCATACATACTAGGGGCAGTACAACTAGGGGAAACTGGAAAGTGGTGGAGAAGAATCTGGTTGTTCTGATAGATCGAAAGCTTAATAATAGTATGCAATTCCAAGCTGCCAAAGAGAGCAAAGTCCTTTCTTGTAGAAAAGAGGTATGGATTGCAGAGAGAGAGATATAATTTGTCCCCTGAACAGATCATTGATGAGACCTCATCTTGAATATACAGTTCAGTTTTGGGCACCAGTTCTCAAAAAAGGATATTGGGGAACTGGAGAAAGTGCAGAGAAGGGGGGAAATAAATTGATAAGAGGCATGGTGAAGCTCAGCTATGAGGAAAGAATAGCAGAACTGAATTTATTTTCTTTTGAGAAGAGGAGATTAAGGGGGATATTATCAATATGTATAAATACATAATTAGTACATATAGTAGACTCGGTGTAGAATTATTCACTTTAAGATCATCACAAAGGACAAGGGGGCACTCTTTACAAAAAGAGAAAAGAGATTTTAACCTCCAAATATGGAAAGGATTCTTCACAGTAATGCCCTGTACACACGATAGAATTTTCCGACAACAAAATCCATGGGATTTTTTCCGACGCATGTTGGCTCAAACTTGTCTTGCATACACACGTCACACAAAGTAAAATTCCAAACGTCAAGTACGCGGTGACGTACAACACATACGATGAGCCGAGAAAAATTAAGTTCAATAGCCAGTGCTGCTCTTCTGCTTGAATCCGAGCATGCGTGGCACTTGGTGCGTCGGAATTGTGTACATACGATCGGAATTTCCGACAACGGATTTTGTTGTCGGAAAATTTGAGAACCAGATATCAAATTTTGTGTGACGGAAATTCCTTATGGAAAATGTGTGATGGAGCCTACACACGGTCGGAATTTCTGACAACAAGGTCCTATCACACATTTTCCATCAGAAAATCCTATCATGTGTACAGGGCATAAGAGTTTTGAAAATGTGGAATAGACTCCTTCAAGAGTTCTGGCCAGCTCAGTAGATTGTTTTAAAAAAAGGCCTGGATTATTTCCTAAATGCACAAAATATAACTGGATACTAATATATATAGGTAAAGTTGATCCTGGGAATATCCAATTGCCTCTTGGGGGATTTGGAAGGAGTTTTTTCCCCCTGCTGGAGCAAATTGAATCATGCTTTATTGTTTTGTTTTATAACTTCCTCCAGCTCAATTTACAAATGTCAGAACTATACTTTCTGTAAATGTATTTTTTCAGGTGGTTAAGAGTAAACATTTTTCTAACTACTGAACTTGGGGAGTAATAAACCTGTTAATCTGTGAACCTAAGAAGTTCTAGGTAGGCAAGACCCATAGAATGTTAGGACAGAATCTTTGAGAGAAGGGAAGGTGGATGGCCTAAGATTTTTTGTTTCTGACAGGGTCCACCAAAATAAAAGAGGTAGAAATTGGGATAGGACATTGCTACAGAGTGTAGATGGATTTATCAGCTGAGAGCTTATAAAGACTGAGGCACCCATGGAACAATGATGCTTTGCATTCCAGTTGCTTCATTGGAGATTAACCATTTGTGTCAGTTTAATTATGGAGCTGATCCACTTTTGACCCATAGGATCATCACGTGTTCTTCTGTCAGCATTTTTGTTTCTGTTCAGGTAGCCCAGATGATGGATGAATATATATATATATATATATATATATATATATATATATATATATATATATATATATATATATATATATATATATATATATATATATACACTGTATACAAATACAGTGTATATATGTACATATATACACATACACACACACAGTATCTCATAAAAGTGAGTACACCCCTCACATTTTTGTAAAAATGTTATTCTATCTTTTCATGTGACAACACTGAAGAAATTACACTAAAGCTTGTATAACAGTGTAAATTTGCTGTCCCCTCAAAATAACTTAAAGGGTCACTAAAGGAAAATTTTTAAATAACAAACATGCTATACTTACCTCCACTGTGCAGCTCGTTTTGCACAGAGTGGCCCCGAACCTGGTCTTCTGGGGTTCCTCGGTGGCTGTCTCGGCTCCCTCCCGCAAGGACTCCACAACTTCATGCAAGCTCCCTAGTGAGCTGTGGGGTGCTTGTGGGCGCGCTCCCGTGAGACAGCTGGCGGCCATAGCCGCTCACTGTATCACTCAGCCCCGCCCCACGGCGAGCCACGTCATTGGATGCGATTGACAGCAGCGCGAGCCAATGGCTGCGCTGCTTTCAATCCATCCACTCTAGCCAATCAACGGCCAGGGTGAGCGGCGAAGGACGTCGGGGGCGAGCGTGGGACTTTCGAGGGGTCAGGTAAGTAAAACGGGGGTGCTGGGGGGCGGCATTGTCAGATGTTTTTTTACCTTAATGCATAGAATGCATTAAGGTGAAAAAAACTTTTATCTTTACAACCCATTTGATGCCCCATACACATGATCGGAATTCTCATCGGAAAAAGCTCTGATGGTTATTCCGACGGAATTCCGCTCAAACTGTCTTGCCTACACACAGTCACACCCACCAATTTCCGACCGTCAAGAACGCCGTGACGTACAACACTACAACGAGCTGAGTTCACTGCTTCCGAGCATGCGTCAAATTGTTTCCGAGCATGCACAGGAATTTTGCGTGTCAAAATTGCTACAGAAGATCAGAATTTCCGATAGAAACCTTTTCCGTCAGTAATAAAATTGAGAGCATGTTCTCAATTTTTCAGTCGGAAATTCGGCCAGCAAAATTCCGATGGAGCCTACAACCGTTCGCATTTTCCGATCAAAAGCTCTCATCTGTCTTTTTCTGGGCAGAATTCCGATCGTGTGTACGCGGCATAACACACAGCCATTAATGTCTAAACCGCTGGCAACAAAAGTGAGTAGCTTCCTAAGTGAAATGTCCAAATTGGGCCCAAAGTGTCAATGTTTTGTGTGGCCACCATTATTTTCTAGCACTGCCTTAACCCTCTTGGGCATTGAGTTCACCAGAGCTTCACAGGTTGCCACTGGACTCCTTTTCTACTCCTCCATGAGGACATCACGGAACTGGTGGATGTTAGAGAACTTGCGCTCCTCCACCTTTCGTTTCAGAATGCCCCACAGATGCTCAATAGGGTTTAGGTTTGCAGATATGCTTGGCCAGTCCATCACCTTTAGCTTCAACTTCTTTAGCAAGGCAGTGGTCATTTTGGAGGTGTGTTTTGGGTCGATATCATGTTGGAATACTGCCCTGCGACCCAGTCTCTGAAGAGAGGGGATCCTGCTCTGCTTCAGTATGTCACAGAACATGTTGGCATTTATTGTTTTCTCAATGAACTGTAGCTCCCCAGTGCCGGCAGCACTCATGCAGCCCCAGACCATGACACTTCCACCACCATGCTTGACTGTAGGCAAGACACACTTGTCTTTGTACTCCTCGCCTGGTTGCCCCCACACACGCTTGACACCATCTGAACCAAATAAGTTTATCTTGGTCTCATCAGACCAAAGGACACGGTTCCAGTAATCCATGTCCTTAGTCTGCTTATCTTCAGCAAATTGTTTGTGGGCTTTCTTGTGCATCATCTTCAGAACAAACTTCCTTCTGGGACAACAGCCATGCAGACCAATTTGATGCAGTGTGCGGCATATGGCCTGAGCAATGACAGGCTGACTCCCCCACCCTTCAACCTCTGCAGCAATGCAGGCAGCACTCATATGTCTATTTCCCACAGACAACCTTTGGATATGAGGTCTGTTCTGAGTGGAACCTGTCCTGTTAAACCACTGTATGGTCTTGGCTACCATGCTGCAGCTCAGTTTCAGGGTCTTGGCAATCTTCTTATAGCCTAGGCCATCTTTATGTAGAGCAAAACATATTTCAGATCCTTAGAGAGTTCTTTGCCATGAGGTGCCATGTTGAACTTCCAGTGACTAGTATGAGAGAGTGAGAGCGATAACACCAAAACTAACAGACCTGCTCCCCATTCCCACCTGAGACCTAATTTGGACATTTTTCCTTAGGGGTGTACTCACTTTTGTTGCCAGCAGTTTAGACATTAATGGCTGTGTGTTGAGTTATTTTGAGGGGACAGCAAATTTACACTGTTATACAAGCTGTACACTCACTACTTTAGATTGTAGCAACGTGTCATTTCTTCAGTGTTGTTGAAACGATATAATAAAATATTTACAAAAATGTGAGGGGTGTACTCACTTTTGTGAGATATATATATATATATACACATACATACAAAAAGTGTAATTTATTTTCTTTTGGACAACAAGAATGTGCCCTTAATGGAAGGAGATTGTGTGGACTATCTGAAGACTGAGACTTTAGTTTACTGAGCTCCTGTGACTTCCCTGCTGAAATGAAGTAAGGTACCAATGCAAGTGCAGATGTTGCACTAACCCACAATGAAAGTTGTGTGATTATATTTTATTGCACAGGATAAATGAAGTGAAGTAAATATTTTCTTTAAATCTTCTTCCCAGTGCGCCATAGGTGGAAATTTATAAAAAGGTATTTTTTAGAGTGTAGAAACTTATAAAAGCATGTGATACCTTTAGTTATTGAATCAGACTTATTAAGGAAGCACCATGCCAGAGTAGGAATTGTAAGCCGTAGTTGGCCTTGATGTTACATGACATAGGATATTCTCAAATATGTAAAATTTTTCTATTGGAGCAGGAAGAATTTAGAGAAAAGAAGTGAAAATGGAACCAGGTTGTCTTGTCATGGATGTCCTCCAGAGTTAATCCCCCCATTTTTTTTTACCACTGTGATAGATCAAGGTCTTGGATGAGGTATTCCAATACTTTCATGTTTGCTGAAAAGATAAGATAGAAGAAGTAAACAAAAGTTTCCTTTTGGTATCACATTATGTTTGTTATTTGGGTCATGGAACCAGTGCCTCAATTGAGCTAGTGCTTCTAAGTTGTATGTTTTCAAATTGGAAAGTCCCATGCCACCTACTTCTTTATGTTTAGAAAAGATCTTATGGGAGTACCTGGCGAGTCTAACCTACCATACATGTAATTTAAGCCTACAATTAATGAAAAGTAAAAAGTAAGTAGGGGAAGGAATTGGTAAGGCCCTACAATAGTACAGGATTTTTGGCAAAACTATCATCAAATGAATGATGCCAATATGCCCATTCATTTGAAGTTCAGTTTGTATTTGCTGTAGTACTAGTTCAAAAGTTAGCTTTGTACGATAAGGCTGTTAGGGTACTCAACAAATATGGGAGGGTGTCATCATTCCAGGTGTGGGGCAGGGTAGATTGTATATGAGTTTTAGTAGCTGTGTCTACTCCCATGCCCAGAATACACAATTTACTTTAATTAACCTTATAGTAGGATTTCTCATTAAAAAGGGATAGCACTTTATACACTGCATAAAGAGAAAAAAACAGGCCACTAGGTGATAGAATAACATTATCTGCAAAGTGTGTGATTGTCAATTTACTGTTATGCCAAGAATATCTGCTTGCATTCTTATTATCTCTGCCAGAGGTTCCATAGGAGCACAGAGATAAGAGGAGACAGGGGCATCCCTAGTGCATTCTGTTGGTGATAGGAAATGCTCTAGAATGGTGGAACAGTTGTTAAGTTATCCCAATGGACTTTATCAAATGCCTTGTTTGCATCCAAAAAAGACACAGGAAAGGCATCTGTTGAATCTCTGAACATTTGATCAAATTGAGAAGTTGTCTGTTGGAATTTTGACACTGGCATTCCAAGACAAAACAAACCTTGACAAATCGTAGCAAGATAGGCAATAATCTCTTGGAGATGATTTTATCTTTAAATCTGAGTTTAAATCTGAGTATTAAAGAAACAGATCTAAAATTTTGCAGTGACACCGACTCCTTATCAGGTTTGGTTAAAGTGATTATGATCACCTTGGGCATCTCCAGAACAAGCAGTAGCATTAAGGTGGCTGATAAACATGGAGGGTGTATGTGCTGGAAAAGTTTATAGTATTCTCCCAAGACTCCATCTGGACCCGGGTATTTATAGTTAGGCAGAGCCTATTTAGCATGTTTAGAATATGAAGCTAAGTTAGACAAGGCAGATGGAGGTCATCCAAGAAGTTTTTTTTGCTAGTTGTTGGACAAAAAGTTGTAGGACAATCTAAAATAACCACTAAAAGCATAAGCTATCTTTTGTGGATTATACTCTTTATGGTTTTCGTGGGGATGGATCAAGCATGGAAATTTAGATTTAACACTGTGTTCCTTAACCTGTGCAGGGTTTTCTGTCCTAATAACATTAGAAGTTTTAAACTTGCAAAATGACTGCTCCATACATTGAAAAGAACTCTCATGTGCTTGAACCAGTTCTTTTCTTATGCCGCATACACACGGTCGGAATTCTCGTCGGAAAAAGCTCTGATGGTTTTCCTGTCGGAATTCCGACGCAATTTCGCTCAAACTGTCTTGCCTACACACGGTCACACCAAATTCCGACGGTCAATAACACCACGCCTTAAAAACGTTTGACTGCACTATAAAAGGGAAGTTTAATGCTTCCGAGCATGCGTCAAATTGTTTCCGAGCATGCATCAGAATTTTGCGTGTCAGAATTGCATACACACGATCGGAAAATCCGATAAAAAGGTTTTCCGTCGGAAAAATTAAGAACAGGTTCTCAATCCAAAGTCCGTCGGAAATTCCGACAGAAAAAGACCGATGGGCATACACACGGTTGTAAAATCCGATGACAAGCTCCCATCGGACTGTTTCCATCGGAAATTCCGACCATGTGTACACGGCATTAGGGTTGGCAGTATCCAACTAATCAGATATTACATTAAAATCTTAAATTGTAAGTAAATGACCCTGCCTAATTTCTTGTGCCTTCTTCCAAAGTGTATTCATGAATTAGATTTGTCTGGCATTAGAGACAGAGATTTTATCAAAATGTAGATATTAATATCCAGTTTGCAGATTTATGTGGCTATGCTTTGGATCAAACCCTGCATGGATAGAATCAAAAGACACTGTGCTTCTCATAGCAGATCATATTGCCTTTTTTTGAGATGTTGTGCTTGCTATAATGGTACTGTATATAAAAAGTCTTTATAGTTCATCTTAGGGTTGTTGTTGACATTGAAATGTATTTCTTGAGTGTATAATATGTCACAGCTTGCAGTTTTGTCTTCTCTCCACAGTATAGATCTTTTGTAAAGGCTACTGAGTCCATTAGCATTTATAGAAATTATTTTAAATCCAGAAAAAGAAAAACCACTGCTCCAGGTCGGTCTGCCCCAACTCTGCTGCTAACACACTATCCAAGTCTTGGCCTAGATCGCAGCTGACATAATTGGTAGAAAGGAAAGTTTGGATGGCTGCTCTACTGAGATCACTTTTATTGAATAACATCCATAAAATCAAAGACAAATGCATAATGCAGACATCGGAAACGAAAATAAACAAGCACATTGCTATAAATAAGCACTAGTTTAGCACAAAATGCATTAGCCAACTTGTTTCTATTTCCTCTGCTGTCTGTATTATGCACTCTCATTGATTTTATAGACGTTATTTAATAAAAGTGATCTCAGAGGTGTGGCCATCAGGACTTTCCTTTATATGATTTTACATCTTAACTTATATTTTATATTGTATGAATGAAAATATTGCTAAGGACTAGTGATGTCCAATGTTAGATTTGTGGGACTTTTGGAAAAATCATTATAAAATGCAAACCCAATAGAAGTCACCAGACGGCAGACCTTGAAAATCAATTCTGGGCATTTTCATGGCTAATAATTGGAGTTGCCCTAAACCTGCCTGTGAAGTGGTGGACCTGAAGGATGCACTAAAGTTAAAGTGACAACATCTGCTGGTAAATAACACCTTCGCTCATGTGAATCCTGTATGCTGGGGAAGACTAATGAGGTGCTAGACTTGGATCCCTAACCTGTAATGATATAATCAATTATGCCTAATTATTTGGTTTCCACAGATCTCCACAAAATGGGGGGAGCCTCCTAAAAAACAGTTGTCAACCAAATTGAGAAGTCCACATAAAAGAGAGAAAACATTTATTTTTTCATTTATATGGAATTCAAATACGGTTATGGTTATATATGGTTAATGACACCAGCCAGCAAAAATGGATTTTAAAGGGGTAAAAATATAATAATAATATTTGTCCAATTTGTCCGTTTCGTCAACAGCGTGACATCATCAGAGGTACCCCTGATGACGTCACGCTGTTGACGAAACGATCGTCGGGTAGCCACGCCCACACAACTTGCGCATGCGCGATCGCATTTTAAAACTCATACTAAGAGTTTTTTTCTTTGCTAGCAGCCTGTCAGTTTCTAATACACTGCTGGTCTTTCTAAGACTGTTTTTAGTTAGTTTTTTTGCTCATTGAAGTTGTAATAAAGCATCCTTGTTTTAAACGTATCACACAATTTGGAGCTTTCTTACTTATCTTATCTTTTTGGTGACATTTTGGGACACCTGCCATGAAACAACCGTTCAGTCCCTGGCAGCAGGAGATTTCTGATACAGCGAGATTGGCACCTGGATATCCCTGGATGATTTGTGACCTGACCTGATTCGCTTTAACTGACCAGGGTTCTGGTAAGCCTCCAATTTGTCCACGCTGATCCCATCACCTCTACACAATAATGAAAAATTAATGCAATAATCCATGAAGTTGCATCATTTTCAAAACGCATACCAAATGTTTTTTCACTTCTTGAAGTTTTTATGCTTTTGATCACGTTTTTCATGTTCTATACATATATGGACATTCATTTGGACACTATATGCACTTATTTATTGCGTTTGTATTAATTATTCAAACTTTTTATTTTTATTTTTTTCACCAAGCACATGTTTTTTTTCACTTATTTTTTATGGTATAGCTTTTCTGAATGTATGATTTGATCACACATCATTAATATTTATTAATATTTTTCACTATACTTGGTTAATTGTTTGTATCATATATTGAGCAATCATCTGATTTTTTTTATTTTTATATTTATCTGGGTTATAGTGTTCAGCTGCCTATATCGAGACCTACTGAGCGCAGATTCCTTTACCTTTTTAACTTGAAATCATTTTTATTGAAAATTTTTCAGACAAAACAATACTGAATATGCATAACAATCCATGGTACAGTAATAATAAACGAAAATCAAAATATCCCTTACTACTTCAACATTCGCTTGGACCAAGATAGTAACAGGTACCTAGCCACTACCTAAATTAGCTGTCTGCTCAGCGTGGACTTAAGGTGCAGAAATATCAGGAAGTAATGATGTGGAGCTCCAAGATTGTAAGTCAGAGCCATAGCAAGTGGATGACTGTCCCTCAAAGACCCACGCACCCCACCCCATTGGGATCAGTACTGTGGAGGTGCGTGTAGTCCCCGGGGTGTCCCCACCCTAAAACTTCTGTGGAGTAGCAGACCTTATCCTGATGCCGTCCATGGTGCTCATGACTCCCAGTGTACGGTCGGGTAAAGTCGTCCACAGCCCTTATATCGATAGCACATTACCTGGGCTCTGAGAAGCATGCCCGAGAATATTGCAACGGTACTCCAGATTCCAATGAGAAACTGGAAAAACTAGACAGGTAGTCGGGAGCAGATTGTCCCCAGCAGGAGAGGAAGAAAAAAAGGTGAGAAAAGGGGAAAGAGAAGACAAGGGGTAGGTTTAATGCAGGTCAGGAGTTCTCACTGATTCCTATTACATTCCAGGAAGGAGAGGAATATTACAGTGTGTGGCCCAAGGTTTCCTTTACCTTTTTATTTTCAGTATATAAAGTATGACCCAAGCATTGCTGTAGAGGTTGTCTCCTGAGAAAAGATGAACTTGGCAAACAGGTAATTAAAAAAGATCAATTGAATCAAAGCAGCTCGATCTGAGCTAAAGTTAAAAAGGGTTTGTTTTAGAACATGAAACCAGAACAGTGATAAATAATTTTTTTTTTTATTGGAAGTAAGCTTGAAAATGAAAATTACCTGTTTACATCATTTTAGTTTACACCACAGTGTATCTTTTGTCAGTGGTAGGTAGCTTATGTAAATGTTTCAGGGGTCTCACCCATTTTTCTTAGGTGTACCTTATTCCATTGAGGGGATTTTTCTCCTTGGTAATCACCAAGGGGTCTGTTCAACATGTGGAGGAGCAACTGAATGAAGACACTGAAGACCTCCCACTGCCATCTTGGATGGCACCAGGCCCTCTTCAAATAGTGAATTGTGTTCAGGGATACTATCCAACTTTTTTCAATAACACCAGGCCCTCTTCAACTATTAGTTATGATAAATCTATCATAACTAATATTGAAAAAATGGGATATTATCCCTGAACACAATTCACTAACACCAGGCCCTCTTCAACTATTGGAATGGTATGAGTTTCACCACTGCAAATCACAATTCCTTCCACAGCGTAGCCTCAGTGGTAAGCAATGTTATTGTTGTTTAGAGATTTAAGCTGGCCATATATAGATGAAAATTTGGCAGGTTCAGTAGGGACCAGCCAAGTTTCTAACCAACTTTGGCCATTCCCTTTCCAGAAGATGATCACTTCCTCTTGAACTGCTGGTAAATTTGCGTGTATTAACAGTGGAATCCCGCTGTCAGGATATAATATTGCAGTGGTGGATAGGGCAACACGTTTAGTTTTTTTTTTTCGATCACCCCCCTGGCTGATCAAAGACAGAGAATCACTGTTTGTCCAGCTTTGGTCACAGAAAATAACTTTTTTTCTCCAAGCAGAAGTGTTTGTTGACACAGATCAGCATATACGATAAGGTCTGTAAAGCTTTCAGGAAGGTCTGTAGATTTTCTGTCTGCCTCCAAAATTGCTATTTTACATAATACAAATGAATGAGTGGAGCATTTCTGGTACGTGATAGGATTTCAGCAACCTGTGGAAACAGTCCACAGTCATCCCTCCTAGGGACAGATAGGTAATGCCTCAATTTGAGTGAAAGTGGGTTTAAAACTCAACTCGGCCCACTGATTCAGATATGCCTTGGATTTTTTTATTGCAGGGGGAAAAAACTTTCAGTAATCCCACCTTTTCTGTTATTGTGAGAGTCCACATATTCAGCAAAGGTGAATGCAAAGTCACTAATGTTATTCTCAATATGGCTGGCTCTTTCTCCTATTACTTGTATGTACAATATAAATTGATGCATTAGCTATAATATACAGCATGGTAGGAGCTTTAATGAGACACTAACATCAGTATTTCAGGATTGTGTATAAAACTGGCTGGTTTAATGTAGAAAATTCACTTATAGCGTCCTGTAGTTGCCTGGAATCCTCTAATGAAACGTTATAAGGGCTCACCTTACTTATATAATATAAGGGCTCACTGGATCTTCTGATCTCTGAGGATCTCTGAGGACCTGGGTTCAGCTGGGTGGCTAGTGCAGAATGCAGGTTGAGATGGGGATCCTCTCTGTTGCTTAAGCCCCACCTGAGAGCACTGCATATTGTACAGGGGTCTGTTCAACATGCAGAGGATCAGCTGAATGAAGACACTGAAGACCTCCCACTGCCATCTTGGCTGGCCTGTGTGGCTTATGAAGGAAAAGCTCTTTCAGCTTCCTGGATTTTCCATGGTCTTTGCGCTTTCAGGTCATACTGGTGTTGTGTTGTGGCTGTCGGGTGGTAAACTATCTCTGAGGGTGGTTTTTATGTAACCCACTTTCCTGTTCCAGATTTATGTCTAGCTTAGAGCCCAGCTAGATAGGGTCCATCTCCCTGCCCCCAGAACTATTACCTTAAAGAAATATCTCCTAAACTTACACGGTTTAGGAGATATTTGCCAAAATACAGGCACCGCTGTCTACGGCGCATGCGTCATAGATAGCGGCGTGCAGGCGCACTGAGAAGGCCGCTCTCAATGGCGATATGGCACGATTGGCGGCTCCCGGACGCATGCGCGGGAGTGACGTCATTGCGGCGCCGTCGAATGACAGCGATGGAGCCGTGAGACCCACCAAGAAGATGGAGGCGCCGTACACAAGGGGACAGCGGTGACTTTGCTGGCTCCTGTGTCAGGTAAGTGACACATAATGGACTACTATGTGATGCATAGTAGTCCATTATGCTTTACCTTTGCAGGGAAACAAAGAGGAAGTAAACCCATTAGGGTTTACTTCCTCTTTAAAGAGATAAATCAATATTATATACAAAATATTCTTAATATAAATGACTGGTTTTAAAACATTTTTATTAATATTAGTATTGTTTTTATTATTATTAGCTACAGCTTATCAGATATCCATTAGCTTAATGCCTAAGGTGGAGGCTTACTCCAATCTCAGTTTAACTTTAAAGTGGCACTAAACTCTATTTAAAAAATATATATTCTATTTCTCCCAGCCTCTTCCAAATTCCATTTTGTTGCTGCTGTATATATATATATATATATATATATATACACACACACACATACAAACACTATATTGTCAAAAGTATTGGGATACCTGTCTTTACACGCACATAAAATGTAATATCATCCCAGTATTAGTCCGTAGGATTCAATATTGAGTTGGCCCACCCTTTGCAGCTATAACAGCTTCAACTCTTCTGGGAAGGCTATCCACAAGACATAAGGGTTGTGTCTATGGGAATGTTTGACTATTCTTCCAGAAGCACATTTGTGAGGTCAGGCACTGATGTTGAAGCAGAAGGCCTGGCTCGCAGTCTCCACTCTAATTCATCCCAAAGGTGCTCTATCAGGTTGAGGTCAAGACTCTGTGCAGGTCAGTCAAATTCCTCCACCCCAAACTCACTCATCCATGTCTTTATGGACCTTGCTTTGTGTACTGGTCCAAATCATCCGGTGAAGGGGGGGGGGGTTATGGTGTAGGGTTGTTTTTCAGGGGTTGGGCTTAGCTCCTTAGTTCCGGAGAAGGGAACTTAAGGTGTCTACATACCAAGACATTTTGGACAATTTCATGCTCCCAACTTTGTGGTAACAGTTTGGGGATGGCCCCTTCCTGTTCCAACATGACTGCGCACCAGTGCACAAAGCAAGGTCCATAAAGACATAGATGAGCGAGTTTGGGGTGGAGGAACTTGACAATATAGTATACCGGATGATTTGGACCAGTACACAAAGCAAGGTCCATAAAGACATGGATGAGTGAGTTTGGGGTGGAGGAATTTGACTGACCTGCACAGAGTCTTGACCTCAACCTGATAGAACACCTTTGGGATGAATTAGAGTGGAGACTGCGAGCCAGGCCTTCTGCTTCAACATCAGTGCCTGACCTCACAAATGTGCTTCTGGAAGAATAGTCAAACATTCCCATAGACACAACCCTTATGTCTTGTGGATAGCCTTCCCAGAAGAGTTGAAGCTGTTATAGCTGCAAAGGGTGGGCCAACTCAATATTGAATCCTACGGACTAATACTGGGATGATATTACATTTTATGTGCGTGTAAAGACAGGTATCCCAATACTTTTGACAATATAGTGTTTGTGTGTGTGTGTGTGTATATGTATATATATATATATATATATATATATATATATATATATATATATATACAGTATATATAGAGAGATTGAGATCTCTATATATATATATATATATATATATATATATATATATATATATATATATATATGTTGCCTTAATAAAATATAAAATGCATTCAAAATTTATGTAGCATGCATAGTTAATGCAAATGACCAGTATTTTAAGCCTCCACAAGGGTTAAATCAGCTGCAAAAAGTTATCATCAGCTCTTTCCATTCCTTTCCCTCCTCCTTCCCCATCTCCATTTGGAAAGAAGGTTGCTGTCTTTATGTTTCAACTGTAGCAAAAAGATTAAATTGTTTACAAGCTCAGAACCCTGGCTGGCTGGATGAGCTGCAAGAGACAAAGATAGACATTCTAATTCTCTGCTGTACTTTGTGCCTCCGTCCTCCTCTGCTAACACTAATTCTTTTATCTGGCCCCAACACTCCAGGCATTATGTGCATTCATAAAAAAAGAGGAAAAAAAAAGAACCGAAGCAGGCAAAATTACTGTTCTGTACGCTGTACCACTGATAACAATCTCTTGAATACTGATTACTTTTTTCCCAACACAAAGCGACCAACACAAGTTGGTCTTTAACCCTTTATCTTTAGCAAGCAGAAAGACACAAGGAACATCTTACTCAGTTGGAAAAAAATAGCACACACACAAGAATTACTGTTATCTCCTAGCCAGAAGAGCAACAGCAGAGATAAGAAAAGCCTGAAGAATTAAAAGGGACATTGCATTTGGACTGTAAATTCATGCTGGAGCTGGTTCTATTTGTCTGTCACTGTGGTTCATAATTTTTCCAGGTTGTTTTGATAGACTTATTGTGAGGACTGCATAGAAAACTCATCAGCATTTGTTGCCTGTGAGCATTATTGTCAGTGGTAACCACATGCTTATAGACAGGGGAAGATAATGGTTGAAGTATAAAAGAGATAAAGGCGAAACCTCTTCTCATTAAGGGCTATCTCCACCTCTGCAGGCTCTACAGTATTGTGTGACTAGGACTAGTGCATTGAACATAAATTATAGCTAAAAAAAAAAAGACTGAGGGCAGCATCATTATTTTGAAAAAGTTATAATGAAATGCCACAAGCTTAAGACCTATTTACTTCAAAGGCTGACAATAAATATAAAGAAAGCTTACACTGAAGTGACCAACATTGACTGCGTATTGATTGCTCCATTCCCAAAGCTTGCCTGTAGAAAACGTCTAAAACAAAGAAAATGTATTTGAATGTTTTCTTACAAGAGTTTGAATCGTTTTACTTTTATTTTCTTTATTTTACATAGTCTTCATTTAAAAAGGCCATGGGCACAAAGAGTATATGCTAATAAAGCTATATGTAATTTCTGGATGTCTGCACACTGCAACACATGTATAGTGTGACACAGTAAAGAATAATAGTAAGAAAATTGGGATGGCAATGACGACTTATAATTAGCCTTCTCTGCAGCTTTCAGTACATTTTTTTTACACCAATTTTAAAGAATGTTATTAGCATATAAAATAATCGCTTGACCACATTGGTGGAAAAGCTGCAGTATTCTATCCCTTCCCCCGCTTTACCAGCATCCACTAGGTGGATCATTAACACAGTATTCCAACTCTGAGGTGCAATTTAAGGGGTCTATAAATGTTTTCAAACACGATTCACATAACTTTTACTCAGGATTCAAACATTTTCTAATTGGATTCAATTAGAAATATGTGTGAATCTTAGGTAAATAAAATATAAATAGACCCCCAAGTAAAGTTATGGGCAAAATCAAACTGACATTTATGATGCATTATGTCACTAGCATTAACTCAAAAGTTTTTATTTTCCCTACTGTAACATAGATGTATTACCTATTGATCCTGCCAGTATATGTTTTTTTTATAATTTTCCTTTAACAGGGTGACTGTTCATTCTGCAGTGAAATGGTACAGATGTGTTATTATCACCCTGTGAACGGGATAGTCTTAGATGGACATGTAACTTTAAATGGTCTTTGATGTGTATCTGAACACGCACAAATAATAATATACTGCAACATATGTGGTGGCTTCGTTGGTTTCTCTTTTTTATATATTTTTTTCCTATTTTTACCCTGTAAGGTGTAGTTCTGAGGAACAACACATATCCTGTTTTAGTGAGCCCATAGATGATTCAATTTTCTTTTCTTCCACCACAGGTGGAAGGAAAGAAAACCACTTGATTCCCCCATCAACACAAGGAAGGCAGGACACCACTTAACCACCCTGATGCTTGTTATAGTGTATGGCCTCAGTCAGCGCTGTTCCACCAGTAATCCCCTCTGGCACATTTTGCACCGCCCACTGTCCTTATACTGACACTCCTGGATTCGTGTAATTGGATGCCCACTCCCTCATTCTGAGTTCCAGCTGGGAAAACATCCATACCTCCAGCTTCATGCAGCTCTGCATGTCTTTTCAGGTCCCCCACCAACACAGTTAGTGTTAATAGGGGATCTATTGTCAATTGTATTCTTCCAGTAGGTGATGTAGCGGGGAGCTGTCCCTGTGATGAGCGCCTATAGCCGCTGGTAAAAATTGCATTGTAGAAATCTGACATGCTGGATGTACCCAAGTCATAGATCTGGCCGAGATTTGATCCATCTATGGCCGGCTTAAGACCCCTTTCACACCACGCCGCCCATAGCGTTGGCGGTAAAACGCTGATATTTTTAGCAGCGTTTTACCGTCGGATTTGCAGTGCATTTTGGCTACTAGCGGGGCACTTTTACCCGCTGCTATCGGCCGAGAAAGGGTTAAAACCCCCGGCAATACGCCGCAATAGCAGCATTTTGCCGGCGGTATTACAGCGCTGCCCCATTAATTTCAATGGGGAGCAGCGGTTTAGGAGCGGTAAACACACCACTCCTTCACCGCTCCAAAGAAGCTGCTGGCAGAACTTTTCCTGACATCCAGCCAGTGCACCGCTCCAGTGTGAAAGCCCTCCGGCTTTCACACTGCAGACAATGGTGCAGCTGTTTTAGGGCAGATTGCAGGCGCTATTTCTAATGCTATAGCGCCTGCAAAACGCCCTTGGTGTGAAAGGGGTCTTAGGGTTAAAATGCTCACTTACTTCACTGTATCTATGGAGGGAGACATGTTTGTCACCGTAAGGCATCACTACAAACACATCTTCCTCTCTTCATCTCCATTACAAGGTGAGGAGTTTACAGAACACAGTGTCGAAGGAACATGACATTGTTTAGTATATCAGTTAAATTCACAGGAAGTTAAATGACACATTTCCATCATGGTTTTTATGCACTTGCTTAAAATGTTCTTAATAACAGCTCTATACTTCCTCACTTTAGATGCCCCAAAAAATACTATTTCAGTCAAAGCCATTTTTTTTTTTTGACTCTTTTTAAGTTAGCCAAGGTGCTATCTGTTTTTAACTGTAGCTACAACCTATCCTCACCAGAAGTTCAATTGCATCCATTACAAAGCTGAAAAAGGTGTTGATTATCTATAATTAAAAAAACATATCAGTGTAGAATTGGGCAGTAAGATCATGAGACCTTGTAATGGCATGTTGTTGGGCCAGAGTTGAGAGTTATGGAGCAATGAGCACATCATGAGTGTAACACTAATCTAAAATGTAAGGTTCACTTGCAAAAATTAAACAACATCCCCGGTGGAAATCTGTAAAGCAGGGGGCTACCTAACTCTTAAGTTAGAGGTTCACGCAAGAGAGAAATCAGTGATAAAATCAACTCAAGTATCCCTTACAATAGGGCATCTGCAAGCAAATATTTCTCTTTAAGAAAAACATGCAGGGAAATATCTCCCTATCCTCACACACGTCACTTGAAAGCTAGAGCTTGCCAAGATCCAGTCTCCATAGCAGAAAGAACTTGGCAAGCATTAAGCAAGATTGTTAAGGTTGCAAAATTTACCCTCATGATAACAAGTACCTTTGACCACGGGTGGTAGTCGCTATTGCCTTTAGCAGTTCGTAAGAAGATCAATATTCACACATAATAATTGTGACACTGTCTTATTCCATAAGAGAAGAGTGGATTGTAGCAATATTTCAGTGGGACTCCATTAACAGGATAAGTCTATAAAGTTTAGATGAGCTGCAGATCAGGTAGTTAGAAAGGAAGATCTTGATATCATCTCATATCAGATTTAAATAAATATGTGATTTATACTTTTCATTGTGAACCTCATCTTGACCAAAAAAATGGAAAACAATAATATACTTGGAAAGATGATTTCACCTCTACACTACAGGGATACTAACTATGTGCACTATTTGCCACTCGAAGGAGGGTCTGTAGATTATTAGAGTCATCAAAATATGAAACACTAGATGTAAAAATGTATTTAAAACGACTTTAAAAGAAACATACACTGAACTTGCTTTGTACAGATTTTCTTTATCATTGCCAGTACTAAAATATTTTTTTTAAATTATGTATGGATTTTTTCTTTAACTTGTATTTGAATATTATGTTCTCACATCTTGCCGGCTGAGCTGAGATGTAAAGGACAGAACTAAATGAGTCATCCTTCTCCCTCCCCCAATTTTTAGGTCTTTCCAGTAGACATGTGCACACTGAAATATTTTGTTTTGGAATTTAGTTTTCGCCTGAAAAATAAATGTATTTAGTTACTCCCGAAATTAGTTTTTATTTATTTTGTTTCGTTAAAAAATGCATTCGTCCGAAAATCCGAAATAATTAAGGTTGAATCTGTCATTGAAGGCTTATGGTGTCTGTCGAATGTTCTAAGAAGATTCGATGGAGTAGCTAAACTGTATGACGTCGCAATCGTACATTTCCAGTCAAATGTTCCGCCTACAAGCTATGGTAGAATTCTAATGTTGTATGACACTAGTAATAATTATATTTATTAATTATTATTACTAGTCAACCAACATTAGAATTCTTCTATAGCCTATGGGAGGAGCATTTGACCATAAATGTCTGCTCGCGGCGACTGCTTTGTCAAATCTTCATGTCAAATCTTTTCTCTCTATGTCGAATAATCTTGGACTAATAGAGTTAGGTTAGGCACATTCATCCTTTTTTTCTATTGTCTCTATAATGTCAAATCTTTTCTCTCTATGTCGAATCTTTTCTCTCTATGTAGAATAATCTTGGACTAATAGAGCTAAGGTTAGGCACATTCGACCACAGGTTCGATGGACACAGATCGCTATTGTCAGCGTCATGTCGAATCTCCTATCTATATCGAACTGTTGTCACAACAAAAACGAAAATAAAGCATTTGTTTATGTCGGATCTTTCGGTTTTCGGATTCTGCACGTTCATTATCGTTTGTTAAAACGATAACAAAAATACCAGAAATTCGGACGAAAATGCATTCGGACGAAAACGAATGCCCATGTCTACTTTCCAGCATCTCAACCAAAGTGTCTGAAAGAAGATGATGTTTTCTGTGCTTTCTGTGCTCTCTCTTTAGAATACCCATAGTGCTAGGTTGTTTTAACCTAAGGATATTCTTCAACCAGATAATAAAAAGTAGTTACAACAGTTATAGATATTTAAAAAAGAAGGCACATATAGTACTAAGAGGATAGGAATTGTATAAAGCTGCGCCAATAAAAACTAGAAATATTAAAAAATTATACACAATAAACAATGGTTGTATGACCTGAATATCGATTAATAAATTGTGGTCTATGGCCACGGAGGAGCTCATAGAAAAAACAACCTTAGGAGATTGTATAAATTATATAAATCAATTGGATCCTAAAGAGTCCAGAAAAACTACTTGTGTTCACTGCACCAAATCATAATAAGTCCTGAGTTCTGGCTTCCAAATAAATTGATCGAAGTTAAAGGAAGAAAACACCACAGTGACTCTCTTGCGTTTTAAAACTGTGACATGCAAGGTTGTTGAGCCCGACCACCAGATGCAATGAGCGCTTACCAGATGGCCAAGGTTATTAGGGCACAGAGACTGTAAATAGGCGGCTTCCTGAACAGAGAGCAGCTGGTGTGACTGGTCGGCCTAAGAGCGATCATCCAAAAAGACAAAGTCCCTCTGGCTGTCCACTCCACCAAGAAATATCCCGCTGTTTACTCAGATAAAAAGAAAGGGGCGTAATACGGACTAGAAACTTTTATTTCCACATAATAAATTAAAAGCACTTACACACGTTGAAGATAATCGATCACAAAGATAAAAAACACTGCCACTGTCAGTGGTACCCGTCCCCTCTTCCGAGTCTGCGTGGTGGCGTCACTGCGTGCCTTCTGTGAACACTATTACACTGCTTTGTTAGGAACCTGTGGAAGATAAATCTGAAGAAATATACAGTATAAGTAAATGCTAATCTCCATACTTACAGAAACTTTTACATATTTATATAATCTCAAAAAATGATCATATTGAAACAAAATTCACATGTGCGCAAAGAATGACATTCAACTAGACACAGTTCTCAAGTCCACCCCCTTAGGCTGCTTTCACACTGGGGCGGTTTTCAGGCGGTACAGCGCTAAAAATAGCGCCTGTACACCGCCTGAAAAAAACGGCCCCATTCACTCCAGTGTGAAAGCCGGCGGGCTTTCACACTGGAGCGGTGCGCTAGCAGGACCGCAACAAAAGTCCTGCTAGCAGCATCTTTGGAGCGGTGAAGGAGCGGTGTATTTACCGCTCCTATACCGCTCCTTCCCATTGAAATCAATGGGAAACCGCGGGGATACCGCCCGCAAACCGCCGCTGCAGCGGCGCTTTGCGGAGGTTTTTAACCCTTTTGCGGCCGCTAGCCGGGGTTAAAACCACCCCGCTAGCGGCCGCATACCGCGGGTAAAACGATGGTAAAGCAGCGCTAAATATAGCGCTGCTTTACCGTCGCCGCCCCGCACCGCCCCAGTGTGAAAGCAGCCTTATAGACTTAAGTAATACCAGGGAAAGTGACACCCTCAGGAGACTGAAAAAAGTAAGGAATGTACACTGGTAATGGATGTATGGGCCATATTGTGCACCACTGTATACAGATAAACAGGAATGTCTGTCTAGAAACAGTCTGTACACTTTTGTATAAAAATCATTACAGCTACATACAATATCTCTCATCATTTTTAAGAGAGTGATGAAATGATTATATGCTCTCATTAAGGTTTCCAGGTATAGGGGTACCCCAACAGCTATCCCCCAACATTTCTAAGTATTTCTATTTCTATTATTCTGAAGCCATGTGTTTTCTAAAATGTATAGATAAGCAATTCATATGTGTTGTAGGTATCCTCAGTTTAAAGTCCAGTGAACCAAGCAGTTTGACAAAGCACAATCGAGTATATTTCCACTATCCCATATTGCCTATAATAAAACATATGACTAATCATATGACTCCCATATGTAATAAAGAGATCCATATGGCTGGAACAGTATCCCATACCAAATGCACTCTGTGAGACTGACAGAGAAAACTAACAATATTAAATACCATCCATAAAATCTTGCACTGATTGATCTGCAAACAAGAGGCCTGGTATTTTGTTGCACATTTATCCCAAGGAAAAGATACTCACCAACTTTAGCCAGCTCCACATAGCTCCCTCATGTGGTAAACCCCAAAGACACGAGGAAGGGATCTATTCCCTCACATTTGTTTTCCCATCCATTAGGATACCGCACACTACAGCCTTTAGGTGGTCCATGTGCTGTGTCTTCCACGCATGTTGTGTATCCACACTAAGGCTGAAGTGGCTCTGTACCTTCCAGGACACTCCCGAGTATGGGCATGAGCGCTCCTGGTGTGTGCCACTGCCATGTAGGGCCCATTGTATGCCACAAACAAATTACATAATTAATGCCACCACAGCCATGTTAGGTAGGGGTGCCTAATTGCACAGAGGAAGAGGGAAAAGATTGATCATTCCTTATTGTCACTTGCTGGAACTGCCCATATTTAGTTTTTGGGTGGCCCCCTTGTGTGTACACATCTAGTTCTTAGCAAATTCTCTTGAAAAGTGCAACTTTCCTTGCAAACCGAAAAAAAACTATTTGTTTTTCATTAAATCAACCCCAAAGACTCTTCTAGTTTCCCTTCTGAACATTGTAATGCTTAATGGGGAGAATATAACACAATGAGGGCAATGTGGGAAAAAAGACGGCCTAGAGATGCCTAAACAATCTCTCTAATCTCTCTAAATGGCTGTATTGTTTTCTTATGGTCAGTCTACCACCCCCTCATTTTATGAGAATGATTTAAAACTCATGATGTCACTGAGACCCAGGGGCCTTGTAGCCTTTAATAAATATATCCATTGACATTCCGGTCAGAAATCCCAGTCATCACCTGGGGTCCTCTCATATGTGATTTAATGCAATAAATGGAATAAAGGATTTGTCATAGTTGTGGACTAAGTCCACATGTCTACTCACAGGTAAGTTATATTTTAATGTTGTGTTAAATAAATGTGATCATGTATTCTGTGTAGTTTTTTCATTATAATATTGACTTGGATAAGTCCCTCAGGACCCAGAAATCAGCCATCTGAAAATCTTTCTATTGTTCACTCAACCTCAAACCTTTGTTTGCATGTTATCTAATCCTTATCTTGTAGAATTTTTGGCATCAACTTACATGAAAATGGATGAGCTCAAATTTGAAGACATTCACCTAGGTCCTGTGAGAGACAAAAATTAAGTCCCAAGCATATGACCTCCTCTTCAGTCAGGGAGAGGGAATTTGAGAGGACGTGCTAATAATATCAAAATTATTTTGTCTCTTCGTGTTTTTGATCAGAAATACCTCTATGTGTCCTTTCCTTTTCCTGTTTTAAGACAAGATGGTACCTTCAGAATCACTCACTATGTTCCTTGAGAAACCTATCTTAATGCTTCTTGGGCTTTGGTCACGTGGGAACTCTTTTTCATGTGTGCTGGTCCTGTCATAAACAAATTTTGGAAAGATGTCTTCCAGATAATCTCTAAACTTTCAGATACCCCAATCCCTTTTTAGCCCAATTGGGATAAATGTGGTCCTTCTGCATGAAAAAATAGAGGCGTGGGATTTGACCCAGACCTTTTGTTCTTCTATGGAAGTGAGCAGGTAACAATCCTACTGCCATCCTCTGAAACCTACCACTTACCACTCCTCATCATCTATGACCTCCCTCATTTTCCTTCCCCCTTTCCCCCATCACTACTTTCTGTTCTTACTATGGTGTTACTTTCTAAAATCCCCCTCCTGGATAACTCCCATCACATGCATTAAACCTCCCATTCTGTCAGTGTCTACACATAGATATTTTGTACTTCAGCTTCTAAAGATGCTTCCTGGGTGGAGCGAAATGCATTAAACAAAAGGATAACTACCGGTGAGGTCACGTCTGCTCGTTGGAAAGCAGCTCATGGGTTTGAATTGCAAAGCGGCGTCTTTACATGCTAACATACAAGAGGAGAACACTGTAAGTGCAAAATCGGCTTTTAAAATGTTTTTACAATAATTAAAATGGTAACACGCTATGGATCTCTCCTGGTTCTCTTTCCCTATACATATGTGAGGAGCCTAAACATATATTTTTTTTTCTCGCTGTTGGAATCCCTGAGGAGGAAAAGACACAGTCATTCACTGGAGGACAAAAAAAAAAAACAATATCAATACCGGTGCAATATTTACTTCAAGTTGGCAAGTGGGGGCACATTAGGAGGGGAGCACGTAACGGCACTTTATCTGACAGCACTTGTCACTGGAGCACATTAAGCACTTTAAAGGATTATTCTCAGATATATAGAACTCGGATCAAATATTTATGGATTTTTGTATAAAATAATAATTTATCCCAGATATATAGAACTCGGATCAAATATTTATGGATTTTTGTATCAAATAATAATTTCTTTACTTTATATGAGAAAATATAATTAATGAATTGTTCACTTTATTGATTTATGTTGCAGAAGAAAATCAGTAATATTATTTTGTTTAAGCATGATTACACCAATTTAAATACACAAAGGTAGACAGCGTTGGGCATTTATACTTCATACTTTGTAATTAAACCTAAGGTTTCATGCTGTTGCGCTACTTACTGATTGCATTTATTTATAACACATTGCTTAAGTTGTCTATCTGTGTTACATTTGTAAAATAACAAAAAGATTGAACAAGAAAACATAAATTACTTCATTAAAATGAAACAACATTTAGTACATTCAGTATATTAACAAAGTATTTTCATTAAACTATCAATTGTATTTACTTTGATAGTTTGCATGATTCTCATAAACAGTTGCTTACATAGTATATCAGTTGAACTAAATGATCGGCCAAGTATTGGAGGCCTCTACCTCACTAAACCACCCTGCTAGAAGAAAAGCAAACCAAATTACACCAGCAAGGGATTCTAATGCCCCGTTCACACGGTCAGATTTTCCGATGGAAAATGTTCCATGGGAGCTTTTTGTCAGAAATTCCGATCGTGTATGTAGGCTCCATCGGACATTTTCCATCGAAATTTCCGTCACACAAAATTTGAGATCCGACAAAATCCGTTCATGTAAATTCCGATCATGTGTACCCAATTCTGACGCACAAAGTGCCATGCATGCTCAGAATAAATTACGAGACGGAAGCACTCGGTCTGGTAAAACTACCATTCGTAATGGAGATAGCACGCTGCAATTTTTTAAATAGTTTAATGCAGCATATTCTCTTCTTCTTTATAATGCTAGAATAATGAAGTTGTTTTGCTGCTGATATTCACACAGAGTTCTGACAAACTGATTTCTTTATTATTTCTCGTGATCTCATGAATAATATTAATTTTGTTTTTCGTCAGAACACCATAATAATGTTTCTAATTTTTGTTTCCTTTTTTTTATTTATTTTTTTATTCAAGATCTACATTTTTTTTTGCTTTTTCTAGTGCTCTCTATAATATTATTTTTCGTTTTGTGTGTCAAGTTACCACAACGCCATTATTATGTTGTAATTTTTAACCTCAAGGAGGTTGGTTTGTGTTGGTGTCCCTTGTGAATTTGACATTGTGAGTAGGCAGGTACATTTCCTAAATACAAACAAACTGTCTTTTTTGAAGTAAAACACATAGGCAAGTATTTGTGAAAAAGAAATAGCCATTTATTCTGGGTCATAACAAAATAAAGAGGAAGGCAACGCTGGAGAAACTGGTGAAATTTGTGAAGCCTTTGCAAGACACAACATAAGACAAACCCTAATGGCAGGCGAAACTCTCCTAATCTTGACCCAATATAGGCCTCAATCTATAAGCAGTATAGGCCACTGATGCACCAAGTTAAAAGTGTACCTTTGTTATAACGATCTTCGCTTCAGTTACTCTGTCCTTTGCTCATAGTTCGTACATACAACGCATGCGTGTTCCGCTTTATATACACTGCACATACTTGGAACTCCACTCACCCCTGGTGTTTTTCTAGTATATTCCCCGCCCCTTCTCTTTCGGTGCAGTGGGAGAGCAGATTGGCAGAGAGACAACAGGTGCATGCAGAGGAGAGCAGCAACGACGAAAGCCGGAGCCATGAAGGTCCCAATCACGGAGGAGATTTAAGGCCTCAAATATGTCATTTATAGAGATGGTGGACATCTTGACGAGGGCCGACTATGACGGGAAGCATGGACCTTACCCAAACCCATATGTGAGAAAGGCCAAGATCATGACTAAAGTTGTGAAGAGTCTGCACAGGAATTTTGGGGTACGGCGATCCAAGGAGCAATTGAGGAAACGATGGTCAGACCTCAAATTGAGGGAGCACGACCAGTACAGAAAGATCAGGAAACTGAGTCTAAAAAGTAAGTACTTGTCGTGTGTTCCTTTATATTATTATTACATGCATGCTGCTCCATGTGCTTTTCTTTCCTGTTGTACAGCTTAAAATGGCAACTTTTATGTTCATGGGCACAGTAATCGGTCGTTGGAAACATAGTTCGTTCGCCCACTTATAAGATGTTTTTGGCAGATCCACGTTAACTACATTTGTTCAGGCCTATTTGTATTAAAATAAGTTTGTTGTCTAGATGGGTTTGTAACTAGAATGAAATGCAAACTTGATTCAGTGTAAGGGGAGGACACTCGGCAGCTGTTTACACATCTGGACGCAGGAGCACTAGTGTGGGACACCAGAACAAACTTTTTAGGGTGTCCCACACAGGTACTCCAGTGGATACTAGAGGTCTCTACATACTTTAACAAAAAAGGGAAGTATTCCCGCTTTAGAAAGGAAATAAAATGTTCTTCAGCTTGGAACTCTGACAAAACAGACAATTGTACGACACTTCCAAGAAATGTTTCATATTCCTATTTTTGCCCTCAAATATCTGTGTGTTAAGTATACTGATTTTTTTATTCTAATAGGGAAGAAAACACTCGGGACATCTGAGGACACTAGGGACCCCCGCCTCCTAAAGAAGGGGAAATCCCAAAATCACAAGCAGAGGATGTGGAGGGAGGCGTTTATGAAGTGGGCGAAATTGTCACCACAACAGGTGAGTGTCTGAGACCACAGCTTCAGGTAATAGATGGATGCCTGCATATTTATAATACATGGTGTGTTTCTTTCTTTAAGGTGATGTGGATGTTGTGGAAGAAGAATCTCATTTCACACGTGAAAGTGCCCATATCCTCATCCGGGAGGGAATAGGGGGCAATCGTGATTTAGAAAATATAAAGGAAAACATCAATGATGTTTAACAAAAAATGAAGAACATCATTGATGTTTTGGGCAGAATATAAAACACACAAAAATTTTAACGTTTTCTTGTGTATTTTTGCTTTTAAAAAAAAGATTAACATTTTTTTAAAAGCCAAATCTTGAAGATGCACACAGTGTGCTATCTGCCATCACGGGATATCAATGTACACGTTTGGGGATGCAACCCCTTCCTTGCAACTCAATTAGGTGAGAGGAAAGAGTTGCACCCCCAAAACACGTCCATTGATGTGAGCTAGCACATGTAGGCATGGGATCAGGAGGGAAATCCCCAGTTTGAATCCCAGTTTGTGTGCATCTACACAATTCGTTTTTTACTCCCCATCTGATGAAGGCAATATCAACATAGTTTGGACATACTAATGTCTGATATTGCCTTCAACTGATCAAAGTTGAACTTTGTAAGTTCCTGAGTTGTGCATGTTATGCTTTGAAACATGCCTATTTAACCAAAAAAAGGATCTTTACAATGTGAAGAAAAAAAATGATACACCAAAGATGTCGATTTGTTCAAAAACCCTTTTCTAAGGTACATGTGAATGTGCTTTGAGTAAAATGTTTTCTACTCAACAGTGTATGGCTTCTTCTTTCAATGCTCAATATAAATTTTTGTAGTAAGTTGGTTTTTACAGTGACAATGGGGGTTATTTACTAAAGGCAAATCCACTTTGCACTACAAGTTCAGTTTCAGTGCAGTTTCAAGTGCACTTTTGCGTACAAAGTGGATTTCCCTTTAGTAAATAACACCCACAGTGCTTTCTTATTTGCCACAATCACACCATTTTCATGACTTTGATGACTTCATGATGGTGCTGAAAATTATGAATGGTTTTCTAAGTAATGCATTACATATATTAACAACAAAAACAAGGTGTGTGTAGCAGACCCACAACATAATAATAGTTTGCTGAAGAAGAGATTGTCACCTCATGTATCAAATAAATTACATTTGCACTATTGAAGAAAATGTCCAAAAAGAAAAGCCCATTGGAGAACCTAGGAGACAGCTAAAAGAAACCCAGGCAGTAAATCAAAGGAAATCTTCTTTCAGTTTAAGTTCAAGTTGATAAAATATTTCTTAAACAGTTCCTGGCATATCAATGGCCCCCCTACCCACAAAGTACTCGACATACTTCTATCTTACTTTACGGGAGCTTTGGAGGGGCAAGCCAAAAGTGTTCTCCGCCACTCTTCTGGCTCTGGCCAGATGGTAGTTATAAACCCTCTGGTCCGGGGTGAGGGTCCTCATGACTTCAAAATGGTCGACTGGTCAGAACGAACTAACAGAAAGCACTGAAAAACAGAAAGGCGGGAGCTGAAAATCAGAAACTAGGGAACAAGAACGCAATCAAATACGTAATAGAAATACGAACCCCCAAGAGCAGTAACGATTGGAAAAGCACGAGGCTGAAAAGCGTATATATCGTCTGTCACCAAACTTCTTATAACACGAGATTAGCAGAAGGAGCCCAAAGGGTGGCACACTTGGTATTGAACTTCCTCTTTCTAGTGCCGTCGTACATGTTGAAGTTCGCAAATTCTGAGCAACTTAGTGTGACAGTGTGTATGCAAGACATGTTTGAGCCAACATCCGTAGGAAAAAAAACACAGATTTTGTTGTCTGAATGTGTGATCGTGTGTACGCGGCATAAGTGTCAGCTAATCTAAGTTGATACTATAAACCATTTAAGGCTTAAAGTCTGTTAATGAATAAATTCTGACCAATAGGCATATTATTAAATATATTAATGTTTATAATGTTAATGTTAATGTAATAACCTGCCCTCTAGAAGGTGGGTTATGTATGAAAACTAATTGGATCATATGGGATTCGGCACCTGAAAAGTCCCAAAGCTATAAAAGTGTTTGTCGATATTATTGACATGGTAGACTAGATACTGTAACAAAGTTAATTTTCAGTTAGCTTAGTGAATAAGGTGAAACTGTGTTCACCTCAAAAATCCAATCATGTGCAAACAAAAATCATTTATTTTTTTAAATTTCTTTGAACAAGATTGGATATTCAAAGTGGTGACAACTTCAAGGTACTTAAGATACTCATAGGGGTTTTGTCAGATGCCTACTGTATCTACTTCTGTATTGCCTGTCTGGGTTTTCTGCAGACTTTTTACTGTACTGGACTTGCATATTTTCTCACACTGTGAAGCACTTCCATCCTTACTACTTTGGTATGTACTCTTTGCAGTTTTATCTGTCAAATAATCCATCTGAGTATGCTCAGCTAACTGCACTACATCTACAATACATCTAGTCAGCTGATTTATGTGCTAAAATCTGTTGGCTTATAGCTGTATAAATAAGAGGTCAGAGGACTTAAACACGGCGTCTGATAGAATTACCAACCCTTATTGTAGACGCCTCCTGCTTATTGGACTTTTGACCATACAATTGTTCCCTGGACTTCTGAAAACTTGCTGCCAGTCCCAACTGGCTTATTTAATTAGGCTTTGGCGTTTGATTCTGTACAGATTTGGCTAATGAACTCTTGGGCATTGATATCCACACTTTGCTTCTGCTTAAGAAATGGCACAACGAACTGACTCTTTGACATCCACTGAGGCCATTTCAATAGAATCACCCAGTTTAGGAGATGTTCTTTAAGTCATGGGGAGTTGATTTACTACAGAAATAGAGAAATTCCACTTTGTAAAGCCAATGTTCCTGAGCTTAGTTAGTGTTCTTGTATAAGGAGTAAGGATGAGCCCGGTGTTCGATTCGAACCCATGTTCGAATCGAGCACCGGGTGTTCGCTCGCTCGGCGAGCCCAGAACTATTGGGACCGCTCGCATCAAATTCGTGTGATGCGAGCGGCCCCGCAATGCATTGCGGCCCGCGCAGTGCAATGCTGGCTGATGATTGGCCAAGCATGCACTGTGACCCCGCATGCTTGGCCAATCACAGCGCCGGCAGCGAGGAGAGCCATAATTGGCTACAGGCAGGATGCCTGTAGCCAATTATAGCTCAGGGGCTTTAATACACGCCCCACGGTATAAGAGGCCGCCGCGGCGGCGGCCTCGCATATTATGTTTCACTCACAGTGTCAGCGTGTCAGTGTGCTGCTGACTGCTGACAACAATATGTTCTTTATTTCTGGGGATATGTGTGTGCATGCTGTTAGAACAGCATTGCAGTATCACATCTGGGGGGTGTCTATAGGTAGCCTGTGAAGGAGGGCAGGTTTCCTGTGCTTAGAACTTTCCCTGCAAAAAAGTGTCATTTTTGCAGGAAGAAAGCTATTTAAATCACTCGCGGCTAATGAATTGATGGCTCCTGTAACACAGAGAGCTGTCATTAATTAATAAAAAACAAAAAAAAAAGCGTAGGGGTCCCCCCAAATTCAATAACCAGGCCCTTCAGGTCTGGGATGGATATTAAGGGGGATCCCAGCCAAAAAAAAAAAAAAAAATGGCGTAGGGTCCCCCTCAAAATCCATACCAGACCCTTGAGGTCTGGTATGGATTTTAAGGGGAACCCTAGCCAAAAAAAATGGCGTGGGGTCCCCCTCAAAATCCATACCAGACCCTTATCCGAGCACGCAACCTGGCAGGCCGCAGGAAAAGAGGGGGGGACGAGAGCGGCCCCCCCTCTCGCCTGAACCGTACCAGGCCACATGCCCTCAACATTGGGAGGATGCTTTGGGGGTCTAAGACCCCTAAAGCACCTTGTCCCCATGTTGATTAGGACAAGGGCCTCTTCCCCACAACCCTGGCCGGTGGTTGTGGGGGTCTGCGGGCGGGGGGCTTATCGGAATCTGGAAGCCCCCTTTAACAAGGGGACCCCCAGATCCCGGCCCCCCCCCTGTGTGAAATGGTAAGGGGGTACAAAAGTACCCCTACCATTTCACCAAAAAAGTGGCAAAAATGGTAAAAAGGACAGGAGACAGTCTTTGACAATTCCTTTATTAAAATCTTCTTTCTTCTTTCTTCATCCTTCGGTTTCTTCATCTTCTCCTTCCTTCATCTTCTTCCATCTTCTTCTTCCATTTTCTTCTTCCTCCGATCCGCTTCTTCTTGCGCTGGTCTTCTCGTCCTTCTCGTCCGGCATCTTCTTCCGTCGGCGTCGGCGTCGGTGTCTCTGTCTCTTCTTGGGCCGCTCCGCGCAATGGGAGGCTCCCGCTGTGTGAGGCTCCGCTCCGTCTGACAGGTCTTTTATAATGGAGGGCACCTGGTGACCCCGCCCCCTCTGACGCACAGGGACGTCATGGGGAATTCCATGATGGCTTTCCCCATGATGTCAGAGGGGGGCGGGGTCACCAGGTGCCCTCCGTTTTAAAAGACCTGTCAGATGGAGCGGAGCCTCACACAGCGGGAGCCTCCCATTGCGCGGAGCGGCCCAAGAAGACACCGACACCGACGCCGACGCCGACGGAAGAAGATGCCGGACGAGAAGGACGAGAAGACCAGCGCAAGAAGAAGCGGATCGGAGGAAGAAGAAAATGGAAGAAGAAGATGGAAGAAGATGAAGGAAGGAGAAGATGAAGAATCCGAAGGATGAAGAAAGAAGAAAGAAGATTTTAATAAAGGAATTGTCAAAGACTGTCTCCTGTCCTTTTTACCATTTTTGCCACTTTTTTGGTGAAATGGTAGGGGTACTTTTGTACCCCCTTACCATTTCACACAGGGGGGGGGCCGGGATCTGGGGGTCCCCTTGTTAAAGGGGGCTTCCAGATTCCGATAAGCCCCCCGCCCGCAGACCCCCACAACCACCGGCCAGGGTTGTGGGGAAGAGGCCCTTGTCCTAATCAACATGGGGACAAGGTGCTTTAGGGGTCTTAGACCCCCAAAGCATCCTCCCAATGTTGAGGGCATGTGGCCTGGTACGGTTCAGGCGAGAGGGGGGGCCGCTCTCGTCCCCCCCTCTTTTCCTGCGGCCTGCCAGGTTGCGTGCTCGGATAAGGGTCTGGTATGGATTTTGAGGGGGACCCCACGCCATTTTTTTTGGCTAGGGTTCCCCTTAAAATCCATACCAGACCTCAAGGGTCTGGTATGGATTTTGAGGGGGACCCTACGCCATTTTTTTTTTTTTTTTTTTGGCTGGGATCCCCCTTAATATCCATCCCAGACCTGAAGGGCCTGGTTATTGAATTTGGGGGGACCCCTACGCTTTTTTTTTTTTCATTTTTTTTTTTTTTTATCAATGACTTTTTTTTATGAATGAGTTTCAATGAATCACTGTTCTCTGTGTTACGGGAGCCGTGAATTAACATTAGCCGCGAGTGATTTTAAATAGCTTTTTTACTTTCAAAAATGACACTTTGCGCAGAGACAGTTCTAAACACGGGAAACATGCGCCCCTTTACAGGCATACTATAGACACCCCCCAGGTACGAAATTTAAAGGAATATTACACTTTTATTGTTTCAATTTAAGCATTATTAAAATCACTGCTCCTGAAAAAACGGCCGTTTTTAAAAAAAATTTTTGCATTGATACATGTCCCTGGGGCAGGACCCAGGTCCCCAAACACTTTTTATGACATTAACATGCATATTAGCCTTTAAAATGAGCACTTTTAATTTCGAACGTTCGCATCCATTATAACTAATAGGGTTCTAAAGCTCGCACGGACTTTAGGTCCGTTCGCGGGTTCTGGTGCGAGCCGAACGGGGGGGTGTTCGGCTCATCCCTAATAAGGAGCTTGAGATGATGAAGGTGCCATCCAAGCACCCCTGTAAGTTGGAACAGGGTCTGCTAGGGCAATGGAAGTATGCAGATGCCACAAAGCTGGAACTGAAGACTTTAACTTGGGAATGCTGGTGTCAGGTGGGCAGAAGCACAGCAACGTGGGCACCTGGAATTCACCAAGTCCAGTAGAGAACAAAGCCGGGTCACAAGCCAAGTTGAGTTAAAGATGAGCAGTAAGGCACCAAATAACAAGCAGGATCAAGGTCAGGGATGAGCAGAAGTTGGCAACATTAAGCCAGTAAGAAACAGAATTGTTAGGCAAAATCTTGGTCAAGAGTCAAGGCTGAGGAGTTGGTAACAAGAGTAGGCATCAAACATAGACTGGCAACGGTATTTCAAAAGCAAGTCAGATGAAAACTGGGACATTTACAGGGTGAAGCAGATTCAGAATTAAGGATAACAGGAATTTAAGCTGAAAGACCATTCAGTGATGATCTCATGCAGGGTCTTGGTTTAAATAGGCCACTAGGGTCCATTATCTGTGCATTCACATGCACGCTTTTGTGTGCACATTCCAATGCGTGTGCCCATTCCTATGCGTGTGCCCATTGTTGCCCAACTTGGCACATATGCCCTCTGACTCTTAATATTTCACTGATGGCTGACATGATGTTCCTCACAGTAGGAGTTGCTTTGTTTATTTCAGTTGCCCAATCATATGCATGTGCTTTTTTATTTTATTTGTGCATGACTAGATATTCAAAACAGATTTACCTTAATTACTAAGCTCAGGGAACGTTTCCATTAAATGGTTTAAGCAAAGGCATCCACTTTAGGAAAGTGAAGACGAAGATTGGAAAGTAGCTCTGGAAAAGGTATGTGCATGGGCAACAAGGAAAACCCCCCATAACTATGTAATTGTGGCTTCTTAATGTCAAACTTGTACTGTGGCTAGGCTCTGGACATTTAGATATTCACATATACTTGGCACATGGTGACTAAGCTTTAAAACAAGTCTTCAATAATCTTTAATCTGCAGGCACTGTGAAGAAATTCATCCTTACAATATACAAGAGATCCAGTGAAGTCATTCATGTTGTTTCCCAGCATTCTATTCTTCCCTTTTCCTGTTTACCCATTTGTTTAACCACTTTTTTGCCCCCTTCCTGATCAGGCCATTTTTGCGATACGGCACTGAATCCCTTCAACTAATTGCGTGGTCATGCGATGTTGTACCCAAACAAAATATATGTCCTTTTTTTCTCACAAATAGAGCTTTCTTTTGGTGGTATTTGATCACCTCTGTGTTTTTATTTTTTTTGTGATATAAACAAAAAAAGAGCGACAATTTTGCAAAAAAACACAATATTTTGTAGTTTTTGCTATAATAAATATCCAAATTAAAAAAAAAATAATAATAATTTCCTCGGTTTAGGCCGGTATGTATTCTTCTACATATTTTTGGTACTGGTAAAAATCTCAATAAGCGTATATTGATTGTTTCACGCAAAAGTTATAGTGTCTACAAAATAGAGGATAGATTTATGTAATTTTTATTATTTATTTTTTTACTAGTAATGGCGGCGATCTGTGATTTTTATCAGGACTATGACATTGCAGCGGACAGATCGGACTCTTTTGACACTATTTTGGGACCATTGACATTTATACAGCGATCAAAGCTAAAAAATAGCCATTGATTACTGTATAAATGTCACTGGCAGGGAAGGGGTTAACACTAGGGGTCGATCAAGGGGTTAGCTGTGTTCCCCAGGTGTGCGATAACTGCAGGGGGATAGGACTGACTAGGGGAGGAGAGAGATCGGTGTTTATACTTAGTATGAACACACGATCTGTCTCCTCTCCCCTGAGAGAACCGGGATTTGTGTGTTTACAAACACAGATCCAGGTCCTCGCTCTTTCACGAGCGATCACAGGTGCCTGGCAGCTCCAGGGACAGGCAGCAGGCACGTGCAGCGGCTGGTTGGCTAGTGGTTAAAGCCAAAATTACGTTTTAGTTTAAATTAGCTAAATGCAGGACTGGCTTCACATCTGTGCATTGCCGTAACATGTATGTTACTGCGATGCATATTACACACACTAGTATGTTGGGGTGCCATTCAGTTTGAGCACAATACAATGAAAAATAATGCACTGAGATGCATTATGGTGCACTAGGGGGACTTATTAACACTGGAGAGTGCAAAATCTGGTGCACCTGTGTATGGTAGCCAAACAGCTTCTATCTTCAACTTATTCAATTCATCTTTGACAATAAAACCTGAAAGCTGACTGGTTTCTTTTTTTTTTTTTAGTTTTTAAAAGTTTTATTGTAAATAGTAACATTACAAAGGTATAAAAACGTAAAACAGAACATGAGAATATGGTGCCCCCTAGAGGGTCAGTACAGAGGACAGCTTACAGGCATACTCACTCGGCAATTTACTAGACGGTATGCGTACAACAGTCAGGCCGCTTGAGGAGAGATTAGGAGAGTGATTCTTGTTCTAATGGCCTAGGAACTGTTGCCATCGGGCGGGGTTTGATTACTTCTAAGAAAGCTTTCGTAAGAGACTTAATCAGCGTCTGGTCGCCGACCTCCCACACACCCCCTGAGGGGATCTTGCTGTGCGTGGGTGGGACAGGGGCCAGAGCTTCAGGTGAAACTAGCGTGAGAGGGTAAGAAAACCCTGCTCACCGTAGCAGAATACCAACCCCTAACTGGGGTAAGGGTGCCACCGTGGGCTAAAATTTGGTCCCTCACGTAGTGAGGGGAAGGGTGAGAGTAGGCCTGACGAGGCTAGGGCTACGGTTTCTGATCAAGCGGGCTGCCCTTGTGTACCTTCGGGTGTCAAAACATGTCAAACCCGTTTACCAGAACTGGGGTCCTGAGCGCGCCAGGACCCTTCAAGTAGAAGTTGAATGGGTAGGAGGAGAGACAGCGAGAGAAAAGGAAGGGAAGAGAAGAGAAAAGAAACAGAGAGTGAGAGAGGGAGGGGGGGAGGGGAGGTTGGATGGGGGGTCCTCGCGGAGAGAAGCTGCGGAGCATGTGTAGTTCAGTCAAGGAGATTGACAGCCCTTCTCATAGGAGAATCAATGATGTGCCCGTGTATTGGGCCCACGGTTCCCATGTGAGATGGAATTTGTCTATTGTGTCTAGAAGAGTGTGGGCAATTTTTTCCTGAGCCATTATCCATGAGATCTTTTGTTTAGCTCGTCAGAGTGAGACTGAGGGCGATTTCCATGCTTGAGCTATAGTGATCTTGGCCCCTAGGAGGATAAAATGAATGAGCAAGCGGGTCAATTTAGGAGTATGCGGGATAGTCTTGTTGAGGAGAGCTATGAGAGGGTCCTGCGGGATTTTGTGTCCTGTGACTGTACATATGAGGTAAAAGACCTTGTTCCAAAAGCCCCTGATTTTAGGGCATTCCCAGACTGTGTGAAGGAGAGAGCCTAGGCTGCCACATCCCCTGAAGCAAAGTGGGGAAGACTGGGGGTAGAATTTAGAGAGGCGGGTAGGGACTAGATACCATCTAGATATCACTTTAACATCTGCCTCCATAAGGGAAGTGTTCAAGATACCTCTAAATGAGTAAGAGAAGTGCGTGTGCCAAGTGTCCAGATCCCATTCAAACTGTAGGTCCTGCTCCCACCTTAACATGTAGTTCGCCTTGCCCTGTGGTTCAGCAAGCGCTGAGTAGATCAGGGAGATACCCCCCCTGACGCCCATGGCTGAGGAACACCAGTGCTCATATTGGGTGACGGAGAGCGACTTATCTGAACTGTTCCAGACTGTGTGTAGGAAGTGGCGTAGCTGATAGTAACGATAGGTTTCCGAGGGGGGCATGTCCAGCTTGGTTATGCAGTATTTTAGAGAGAAGGGGCCATCAGCATTGAAGTATTGACCGATTCTATACAAGCCTTTGTCGAGCCACCATGCAAATGCCTTAATGTTTAGTCCTGGAGGGAAGAAGGGGTTGTTGAAGATATGGGTGAGAGGATGCCAGGGAGATATTAGAGCGGTATGTTTGTGTAGGGAGTCACAGAGGGACATCGAGTGTGAAAGGGTGGGGGATAGGATCGCAGGGCGATCTCTACGTGTTTTCCAGATCAAGTAGTCTAACGTGTGGTTGGGGGTAGCCTGTCGTTCAATTTCAACCCAGTCGGGTTTTGGGGACCTGGAGTAAATTACGGAGAACTGGCAGAGTTGAGCTGCTTGAAAATACTTCCAAAGATTCGGGAGTCCTAGTCCTCCCTTCTTTCTTGCTCTAAACAGCACTGTGTTTGAAAGACGATGACCCTTGCCTCCCCAGATAAATCTAGTTACAGTGGATTGGAATCTGTCCAGATCCTGTCTCTTAACGGGGATTGGCAGAGACCTGAAGAGGTACAGGAGTCTGGGGAGGAGGGTCATCTTGACTGAGTTAACTCTACCCAGCCAGGATAGATTGTATAGGGACCATTGTGCTAAATCATCTGAGAGTCTCTTCAGGATGGGGGTGTAATTGTGATGGTACAAAAGGTCTATTTTGGGGGTAAGGAAGACCCCTAAGTAGGGAAGGGAGGAGGAACTCCAGGAGAAAGGGAAGTTGGCTTTAAGCCTATCTACTATGTCTTGGGGAACAGTTATGTTGAGGGCCAGGGATTTTGACATGTTGATTTTAAGACCTGAAACTGCTCCAAAAGCGTGGAGCAGTTTTAGGACCTTAGGAGTAGACATGAGAGGGGAGGTGAGAAACAGGAGGACGTCGTCTGCAAAGAGAGCACATTTGTGCATCTGATTGCCACATACAACCCCACTAATGTCAGGGTCTTGTCTGATTGCTAATGCCAGAGTTTCTATCGCTATAGCGAAGAGTAGAGGAGAAAGGGGGCATCCTTGTCTAGTACCTTTCAAGATTGGGATCTGTTTAGAGAGGTGGCCTTGTAGTTTACTCCACCCCGAGAGCCCAGATTAAAGGGAAGATAACGTTTGTAAGAAGTCCGTGCCAAACCCCCATCGACGTAGGATGGAAAATAGGTAAGGCCAGGTTACTGTATCGAAGGCCTTCTGCAGGTCTATGGAGAGTATGTAGCCTAGTTGTTGGGGGCCGCCATACCAGGCGGAGTGCATAAGCGATATCAGGTCCACTGCTCTCCTAATCTGGTCCGGCCCCTGTCTCCCGGGAATAAAACCCACCTGGTCCTTGTGTATGTAGGACGCAATGAAGGAGGCCATTCTGTTGGCTAAGACTTTGGTCATGATTTTAAGGTCATTGTTAATTAAAGATATTGGCCTATAGTTGCTTACATCACTAGAGTCTTTCCCTTGTTTGGGGATAACTGTAATAAATGCGAGGTTAGCCGCTGGTTCAAGGGGGGAACCTTCGCGTAGGGAGTTGAAGAGGCGGACCAGACGAGGAGAGAGGATTTCGGAAAAGGTTTTGTAATATTGGGCAGAAAAGCCATCTGGGCCAGGGGCAGAGTTTGTTTTAAGGTTTTTAATGACATCATGGACTTCCTCTGTGGTAAAAGGAACGTCCATCATGGACCTATGTGACTCAGAGAGCTCCGGTAGTTTTACGTTTTCGAGGAAGGTTTCTAGGGGGGCTGGGTCCGTTATGGAAGGAGCAGAGTAGAGGTTCGAGTAGAACGTGTGGAAGGTGTCCAAAATTTTTTGGGGATTCTAGGAAAGGGGCCCCCGAGTCCGTTTTTATCTTGGGTAATGTGAAGTTTTTCAGTTTAGGGGAGAGTTTCGTCGCCAGACGAGGACCGATTTTGTCTGCCTGTAAGTAGAACTTGCCGCTTAACCAGCGTAAGTGTTTATCAGCATTAGTGGTCAGGGCTAGGTTCAGGGCCACATGGGAGGATTCAAGTTGGGAAAGGCTGGCTGAGGTGGGTTTGGCTTTATGAGCCTTACTGAGTTCAAAGTCTTTTTCCAATTTCTCTATAGTGATTTTATGTTCTTTTTTGAGTTTGGATGACAATTGGATTATTTTCCCTCTTATTACTAGCTGACTGGTTTCTATGCAAAGCTGCACCAGAATTCTCATGCTTACCTTTTAGTAAATACCCCCCCCCCCCCCCCCCCCACTGTGTCAGAAGGAAAGGTGCAGGTGCATTGTTCTAGTGCTTTGACAGCTCATCAAATGAATGGGTTTCCTTAACACATATTAATGTTTGAGCAACACACCAGTACCGAGAGATTTGAAGGTGACCTTACATTTCATTTTCTTTAGAAAGCAGTCACAGCCTGAGCAGAAAAGGCTGTTCCTCGCAATGGTCTCTCTGCGGAGGTCCACTGTTAAATCAGATGTAGAGGTCTACAATCAGTAAGGAAAAACGTTTTAGTTTAAATGGTCACTATTGTCAATATAGTTTGAGATAATTTACTTAGAGACTGTTTACAATTAACAAGTGTAGCACCAAATTATACATTATAACAAATAGTTAGAGGTGTGTAATTATTTGTTTTACCTTTAAAACAATATTTAAAGCACCACTATAGTAAAGAAATTGTATTCTGATAACTGTATGTGGTTAATAGTGTTTTTTTTAGGACCCTGTAAAGCATGATGGGTGTAATGCCACGGTCCTGCAGACTGTCTGTGTAGCTGTCTGCAGTACCTCAGATACAGGCAGGCAGTTACTGAATGACAGAAGCTTAATGAGCAACTTAGAGCATGCAACAGTGCTACTTAGAGCATGCAACAGTGACCTGATAGTTAATTGAGAACTACACTCGGTACTTGTAGTTCATTTATTCACAGGGATCTATGAATCAATGATGCGGCTGTGTGACTGTGGGGACAGAGCCCCACACGTCTGTGCTATCTTTGAATTGTGACAGAGAGTGAGGGAAGATAATCCAAGGCATGCTGTCCAAGGTTGGGGGGTGGTCGGAGGGAGAGTGATCTGATGCTGAACATGTTACATAATCATAATATGTTCAGAGAGGTGAACTTATACTTTAATACAGTTACAGGTGTTGGGACAAACCATAAAACACTGCTGGCATGCTTACAGTGGTCAGCTGTTCTTCATAAGTTCTAAACCTTTTTCTAGTATTAGCAGAAGATGGGCCATCCTTTGAATGTATGAGATATGTACTTTTAAATGGATTTTAAGTAAGCAATAAAAAGAGACAGATCTCTCCAAACCATGCTATTATTACTTAATATTAGAAATGCATGTATTTCCCTCTCATGAGAATATCAAATCTTTTCTATGTCTTAAACCTTTAGCCTTTGTTCTGAACTTTTGTCCCCTTGGGGCTTTGGCCAGAAGCCTTTTTTGTGGGTTTGTATTAGCATCCATTAGCCTTTGTTAAATGTTATGGTCAAAGGTCAGCAGCCTTTTCAATAGCTAGAGACAGCTAAAGGTGTGCTTTCTCGCCAGTCTTATTTGTGCTGGCAATTGTGCCTTTAGCACACTTAAAGTGGTTGTATACCCTTTTTGTACATTCTTACCTACAGGTAAGCCTATAATAAGGCTTACCTGTAGGTAAAATGAATATCTCCTAAACCTGTACGATTTAGGAGATATTCACTTTGCATGCAGCCGCTGACTTCAGCGTCATGCACTGTGAAGGCCCGGCTGAAGGTCTGGCGGATGCTGACGGACCTTGCTGGAAAGAAGACTTCCGTGCACATACGTGGGAGTGACGTCATCGCGGCTCCAACAACTTACAGCGCCGGAGCCGCGAACCCGGAAGACACGTCGAGGGGAAAATGTCAGCTCCCTCAGCAGTGATCGTGATCAAATGCTGATGCCTAATTCTAAGGTATTTCATAATGAGCTAGTATGTGGTGCTTACTAGCTCATTATGACTTTGCCTTACAGGTTATTTTTTTTTTATACAACCGCTTAGAAGATAGAAATTTAACTGGCATAGAAGAGGCTGGTCACTATCAAAAATGTAATTTTTTGCTGATGATGTTATTGCCCTGCTTATTATTCCAGTAGTTTCCCTCTAAAATTTCTCCATACTTTACCAGGCTAACTACCCCTACCTTTTTCAACAACTCCACAGCCAAACAATGGAAAGACTATAATCTTGCCACACCACCTGCCACGTTGCCTGTCACCAGATGCAGAATGTCACTTGCCTCACCACCTGCCACATTGCCTGTCACCAGATGCGGAATGTCTCTTGCCACGTCACCTATCATGCTGCCTGCCACAAGATGTGGATTGTCACTTGCCATGTTGCCTGTCACCAGATGTGGAATGTCACTTGCCACGCTGCCTGGCACCACTGCATTGGTGGCAGCACTGGTCCATTTAGCACAGAGGCAGGCCTTTGTGCAATGGTGGGTTCCGAATGAAGGCAGGTGAGCAGTGATGCTCTGCCACACCTCCGATACTGAGGATGACAGAACACCAGCTGTGATGGCGGAAGAGCAGTGATGCAGGGGTGGAGACAGATGATGTCATCTATGCTTGCCCGCCCCCCCGCTCGCTTCTTCCATCCACCCAGCTCTCATATGCTGCTCGCTCAGCTGTATAATGCCGCCCACCCGGCTCTCTTATGCCGGCCGGCCAGCTCTTTCATGCCACCCGCCCAGATGTCTCATGCAGGCCGCCCCGCACCCGCGGCCTGGCTGCAGAAAGGCCACGGCCCGGGGATTGATGAACCCTGCTTTAAGCTATCCTCCCAGCAAGCATTCAATACAGGCTACATTTTAAAAGGAGAACGTCAACCAACATTTTGGCTTTTAAGAAATTGAAACAGTTCTCTCTTCTCTGTCTTGCCACCCCCATTCATTCCACCTCTACAACTCTAATTACTAATAAAGCATTCTACCATCTGGGAATGTTTTTTATACTTTATATCATATGTATTTTTTTTTGAATGTAATTACAGGTAGTATTCCCTCTAAATATATCTATCTATAGTTACATATATTTTACAGCTGTATGACTACTGTCATTGTGAAGGGTGTCATTATGGATTTTTGTGAGAATTTTAAATGTTTTTAAGGGTTAGGGTTTTGACTGTTGATATATTTTATTTATATTTAATAAAACACATTTTTAGCAGTGTAGCTTATTGCGTTTTGGGAATGCATTGCATGATGTATGCAACAATTAACTTCTATTTTAAAATATTCTCATAGCACATTATTTTGTTTCTATGAAGATGGATCTTGTTCCCCTGTCTTCTCTATTTATTCCTCTTCTGTATTTATTTTTTCCTGTAAAGTTGTGTTTGCATGATACAATTTTACATTATAGGCGAAGGTGTATGTAGTTAATTGTCAGGAAAAAAACACAGCTGTTCAGTACTAAGTCAAAGTACTTGGGCTTGGATAACATCTACACACTGCATTAACTACATGATGGGTGTATACTTCTTTTTCTGTATGCAGCATTTGAGCTCATCTCATCTAATTTTTCAAAAACAATTTTAGGCGTTTTTCCTTTATTTTTCCCCTGATGATCTGGCCAGTGGAACACACTTTGTTTTAGGGTGGTTCCACTCTGGGTGGAGGAGCAATTGAGCCACTGCTGAACAGCTTCATCTTTAATCTGGGGAGAGGGAAGGGTTAGGTGCACTAGCACAGTGGTCATCAACCCTTTCCTCAGGGCCCACTAACAGGCCAGATTTGCAAGATAACTGAAATACATCACAGGTGATATAATTTGTTACTCAGTGATTGCACTAGCAGATGTAGATAGACTTGACTAACAAATGTAAGGCAGACTCCAGCTACCATAACTTTTTTTTTTTCCTTTTGGGATAAAAGTTTACCATAAATGAATAGAAATTGACCATTGTAACCACCCCTGTCAATGTTAAATGGTTTTTCCGAACCCTCTAACTTCCACTTTTGCTGGACAGCTTGGTCTGTTCAAGGAAGCTAAGAAATGACAGGTATAAATAAAGGGGGAAAAAGGCATAAAAATAGAAACGAATGCAGGCACCACATCTAATGCCGCATACACACGATCAGAATTTTGGCCAGCAAAAGACCGATGAGAGCTTTTCATCGGAAAATGCGACCGTGTGTAGGCTCCATCGGAATTTTGCTGGCCGAATTCCCACCAGCAAAAATTTGAGAGCATGTTCTCAATTTTTACGACGGAAAAGGTTTCTATCGGAAATTCTGATCGTCTGTAGCAATTCCGACATGCAAAATTCCTATGCATGCTCGGAAACAATTCGATGCATGCTCGGAAGCATTGACCTTAATTTTTTCTCGGCTTGTCGTAGTGTTGTACGTCACCGCGTTCTTGACGGTCGGAATTCCGTCGGGAAAACATCAGAGCTTTTTCAGGCGAGAATTCCGATTGTGTGTACGTGGCATAAGAATAGGTAAGCTACAATATATTGAATGTTAGTTTATGGGTTTAATACTGTTTTAAGGATAGTCTAGTGCACATAGCATGTTCCCTTTGATGATTCACTGAAGGTGTCTGCTGTTTCTTCATAGACATGACAATAACCACCCATAATTACTGGGTCATCTCAGGTCTACAGCTATCCATGGATGGCTCAGTTAAAGTAAGACATGTTCCCAGTTTGAAGATTTGCTAGTAACTATCAGGGGTGATGTTTGAATTGCAAGAAAGCTGGTGTTGGTGAGGGAGAATGCCCCTTGAAGTGGTGGTGAGTGGGAATAACATGCCTTGCATTGGTGGTGAGGGGAAATAATCCACCTTAGCTTGGGGTCAATGGGAGAAGGACCCCTTAAATTGGTAGGGAGTAGTAATATAGCTCCTTACATTGGTGGTAAGGGGAAAGAATGCACCTTACATTGGGTGTCAGTGGAAGAGGCCTTCCTTAAACTGGTGGTGAGTGGGAAAAATGCTCCTTACAGTGTTGGTGAGTGGCAAGAATGCTTTTTACACTGGTGGTTAGTGGGAAGAATGCTACTTGCATTAGTGTGCATTGGGAAGAAAGGCCCTCTTAGATGAAAAGATCACTGGCGATTTATCTGAGAAGCACATATTCCTCAAGAAAAGATCACTGGCGACTTATTTGGAATATGCAGTTCAGTTTTGGGCACCATTTCACAAAAAAGTATATCTGGGAACTGGAGAAAATACAGAGAAGAACAAACAAACTGAAAAGAGGCATGGAGCAGCTCAGCTATGAGGAAAGATTAGAGCAACTGCATTTATTCTCTCTTGAGAAGAGGAGATTAAGGGGAATATGATCAACATTTATACATACAGTACATAATTGGTCCATATAGTGAATTTGGTGGTATGTTATTCCCTTTAAGGTAATCACAGGGGACACTCTTTACGTCTAGAGGAAAATAAATTTAATCTCCAAATTACAGAAAGGTTTCTTCCCAGTAAGAGCTGTGAAAATGTGGAATAGACTCTCTAAAAAGCTGGTTCTGGCCAACTCAATAGATTGCTTTAAGGAAGGCCTGGATTCTTTCCTAAATGTACATAATATAATGGGATATTACCCTTTATTGCTAATGTTGACCCAGGTAATATCTGATTGCCTCTCGGGGAATCAGGAAGGAATTTAGTCCTCTGCTGGAACAATTTGGATCATGTTTTGCTGGGGTTTTTTGCCTTCCTCTGGATCAACTGTGTATCTATATATACACAATCCTTTACCCATAGATATAGATAGATTGTATTTTTTCTTCCCTTTTATTGGTCGAACTGAATGAGCTTGTGTCTTTTTTCAACCAGACTACCTATGTAAACTATGTAAATTTGAGAGGCATACATTTCTCAAAGAACCCCTAGCAACCTCTGAAGGAACCTTGGGGTTCCAGAGAGCTAATTGAGAAAGCTTGGTATAGAGGACTGCATATTTTCAGTTTTTCTCAAAAGAAGCAGGACTATAGCATATATGATTTACATATCTTTAACATTTTGCTTCAAACAGGGATAGATTTGTAGAAAAGCACTTTTAAATCTTAGACAAGCGACAGTCCGCCATGGAACTGAGAAGTAACAATTCACTTCATGAAAAATGACACCAGGAACAAGCCCCTTATAGCTACTTATTATCACTCAATTTCTCACCACATTCAAATACAAGCTTCGTTTATGACCTCAATAAATATAAATATGTCCACGGGTATTTTTATTTATGATTGCAGAGCAGAATGTTTTGTTAGTGAGGTATTGTATGACACTGAATAAATAAATAATAATGTAAAAACCTCTGCAAAATAAAGGTTTTCTGGATGTACTTTCAGGTTCAACAAGAAAACAGTGCACTTTAGTGTGAATAGGAGAAATCAGCTGGATGCACGCAGGCAGGTTGTTGAAGAAACCACTGCTCCTTCACACAATTTACAATCCAACTGAATTAATTTGCATCACAAAATTGGCTCGGCTATTCATGTGTTGCAGCAAGACAAGTGTAACATTACACAGAACAAATAACCATGGGAAAGGTTAATGCTGACAATACAGAAACACTATGACACAAATTTTGTCATTCTTTTGCCAACTTTCCTGTGGAATGGAATAAAAGAGAATGTGTTCATACAGACACAGACAGAGCCAAACTTGCCAAAATAACCTGACATATTCTTATATGAAATCTTATACGTACTTTATACCTACATATGAATTCTGTTCTGTGTGTTTTTGTGCATGAATGCATCTGTATCCTTTTAATTGTATACTGTCAACCTTCATTCAGTCCAGTGGTTCTCAGAAAAAATAAATAAATAAAAAAAAAAAAAACATCCATTCATTAGTTTAAGGGGGACCAGAAAAAAAGCAATAACAATAGCTCCAACTGTCCACATTACACTTAGATTGATCTATCTCCAGTGTACGAGTCTTTACACATACATTGGAAAGGGATTTGCTTAAACTACTGCCGCCTAGGTAACAAATGTGCAGTGGCAAATGGGTGGGTTTTAAAGCCCACACACTGCACATATGCGTTCCTGGGTGGCTGATTCTTCTGAACTGAGTGCTCTCTGCACACTAGCAGCATAGAGAGCAAACTGTTAAAGACAGTTTTTGGTCTCCACTAACGGTCTGTAACTGGTGGAGTGGGATCCCGATCATTGGACCACTGTGACAGCCAATCACAGTAGTTACATGATAGATGATCCTTCCCACCCCTGGGCTTTCATAAATTCTTAAAGGGATGCTGGGGTGGACAGGAAGGGGTTAAAGTGTACATTTCCTTTGCCAATGCAAGGCAGAGTAAAAGGACCACTTAAAACCACTTTCAGACCGGACCAATTTGCAGCCAAAGGACCAGGCCCCTTTTTGCGATTCGGCACTGCGTCGCTTTAACTGACAATTGCGCGGTCGTGCGACGTGGCTCCCAAACAAAATTGACGTCCTTTTTTTCCCACAAATAGAGCTTTCTTTTGGTGGTATTGATCGCCCCTGCGGTTTTTATTTTTTGCGCTATAAACAAAAATAGAGCGACAATTTTGAAAAAAATGCATTATTTTTTATTTTTTGCTATAATAAATATCCCCAAAAAATATATAAAAAAACATTTTTTTTCCTCAGTTTAGGCCGATACGTATTCTTCTACATATTTTTGGTAAAAAAAATCGCAATAAGCGATTATTGATCGGTTTGCGCAGAAGTTATAGCGTTTACAAGATAGGGGATAGTTTTATAGCATTTTTATTAATAATTTTTTTTTTATTATTAATGGCGGAGATCTGCGATTTTTTTTGTGACTGCGACATTATGGCGGACACATCGGACATTTTTGACACATTTTTGGGACCATTGTCATTTTTACAGCAATTAATGCATTTAAATGCATTGATTTCTGTATAAATGACACTAGCAGTTTAGGGGTTAACCACAAGGTGGCAGTGTAGGGGTTAAGTAGGCCTAGGGGTGTGTTTTTTACTGTGGGGGGGCGTGGCTGTCAGCTAGTGAATGCTGATCTCTGCTCCAATCACAGGGAGCAGAGATCGGCGTCACTAGTTGCTAGGCAGAACAGGGAGATGCTGTTTATCTCGGCATCTCCCCGTTCAGCCGCTCCGTGAGACGATCGCGGGAGTCCCAGCGGCGATCGAGTCCGCGGGGACCGCGGCCGGACTCACGGGGGTCCCGACCGGCGCGGGAGCGCGCCGCTCCCGGCGCGCTCCCGATGGCACGGACAGGCGAAAGGAGGGACGTATATATACGCCCTCCTGCCTGTACGTGCCATTCTGTCGACGTATATCGTCGTGCGCCGGTCGGCATGTGGTTAAAAGTGATTGAATTCCAAACAAAATGTAATTAGCTTAGCAGCCCTTTGATGCAATGGCAGCATTGTTTTTCTTTTTTTTTCTGGCTTTTTTCCTTTACTTTCTTCTGGTGATCACAAACGTCATCACTCTATACTTTATAAATGGCGTAGCTGAGCAAAGGGGTGGATGCACATAATCAGAACTGGTATAGTTCACAAACCCATGCAGCAGGAAGCCTGCATTTGACTCCCTCTGTATAGCTACAGATCTCAGTGGAGTTTAATGAGAGCTCCTAAAAAAAAATAAAAAAAAAAAAAAACACTGGCACTTGCAAAGTAAGAAGCAAATATTAAAAAAAAAGTAATTAAAGCTGTGTCTGGAGTGGTGCTTTAAAGAAGAAGAAAAGGGCTTTAAATGTTGCTCATCCTCTGCCTTTGCTACTAAGGAAAGTGTCACTTTCCTATAAGGACTTTCTTCCTATTTACTGTGAAGATAAGCATGTTGTTTGCTTCTTTGTTGAAGTAAGCTTCTTCTGTTTGTTTTCAGGAAAAATAAAAGGGATTGTGCGTGATGTGGGTCGGTGTTCCACAGCACACCACATTGATCCTCATTGTCATTGTCAGATGTCCGGCTGGACAAGGTACCTGCTTGACAGACCTGGACACAAACCTGTCTCCTGACAGGAGTTTTAAGCTATGCCTAAGCCTATCATTATAAGGACTGTGTGCATCTGGACACACACCCTGCTTGTCTTCTGGGACCGCAGGTATGAGACTTGAGTGCTACTTGATGCAACTTTGAAGTGACTTTCAAAGAGGCTTTAAAGCAACTTTCAGGAAATGCCTGGGTAATCTTCCTGTAATGTCCATTAAAGTCTATGGGCACTAGTCGGATAGAAGTCACCTTGAAGTAGTACAGGAACCTTTTCTAAAGTCAGAGCAACTTCAGTAGTGCTAATTAAGAAAGCTCTCATTGACTAACATGGGATTTTACATGTCACGCGACTTGGGTTCTCACAACTCAGATCCCAATTCGCGTCAGTCTGAATCAAGCCTAATGTCTCGTACACACGATCTGACTTTCCGACAACAAAACCGTGGAATTTAGTTTGAAGGGTGTTGGCTCAAACGTGTCTTGCATACGCACGGTCACACAAATGTTGGCCAACAATTACAAACTTAGTAACTATGTGTTTTTCAGCTCTTTAATACCACACTTTGGGCTCCTTCTGCTATTTTTGTGTTAGTAGAAGTTTGGTAAGTGTTGATTCGTGCTTTTCAGTTCGTTTCAGAGCGGCCGTTTGTCAACCAAACATGTTGCAGAATCGGAGGAGATAACGTGTTATTTATTATTGGCTTCTGAGTTATTGCTTTGACATAATTTTTTTTGTTGATTAATGATTTTATTTGGTATATTTTCTACATTTTTGGATGCATAGAATGTACTTTTTGGTTAAATTCTATCGGCAGATAGTATGTCTAATTTTATTTGTTTTCTTTTTTAATGTGCAATAAAAAAAATTGTGTAGAATAATACTTGGCTATGTGTTTTACTTCAAATGACAGTTTGGGAGTAGGCAGTTACATTTAAAAAAATACAATGTAAAATTGACAAGGGACACCAACATAGTTTCTTTGTTCTTAAAAACTACGCGTTGTTGTGGTAACTTGCACAAATATAAAAAAAAAAATAGCATAATAATATTATTCTTGATGTCACTAGAAAAAAAAGCCTTGGAAAATTTGTTTGCAATAACTCCATCAGTATCACCAGCAAAGCAGCTTCATTATTATCTCATTAAAGAAGAAAAGAATTGTGCGCTGCATTTGGAGATTTTATAATTTGCCACATCATGAATGTTAATTCTCCGTTACAAATGCTAGTTTACAAGACTGACCGCTTCTGCTTCCGAGCATGCGTGTTTGTACTTTGGACTTGGCTCGCGCTGCTGTCAATCACATCCAATGACGCTGTGCGCCGGGGGCGGGGCCGAGTGATACAGTGAGCAGCTATAGCCGCCGGCCGTATCACGGAAGTGCGCCCGCAAGAACTAACCACCATGCGAGAGAGCTCGCATGAAGGTGGTTAGTTCTTGCGGGGAGGAGCTGAGACAGCCGCCGAGGAACCCCAGAAGAACAGGTTCGGGGCCACTCTGTGCAAAACAAGCTGCACAGTGGAGGTAAGTATAACATGTTTGTTATTTTAAAAAAAATTGTATTTACAACCCCTTTAACTTTTAGTGGCTATAACGTATTTAAGTGCATAAAGTTTCCAATATGCTGCATGAGTTCAACAGGGCAAAAGGTGTTTCATTGCTAATGCTTCAGTTATACTCAGTGTCCAGTGCATCTTACTGCTGTGTCCAACAACAGTTATTCTTGGAAACATCTGTCTCAAATAACAAAGACCTTCACCTCTCCGGTTCATCACTTTCACATAATGTTTCATCAGTCTGAGCTTTATATGAAGCGGAAACAAAAATATCTTTATCAGATTAACAAGTGATTCATGTACCATGTTTTTCTGTTCTAAACCAAATTCTGACCTTTTTAATGTACTACAACGACTGTTGCACTCGCATATGTAACAACAGTACTTGATATATCTGAGTTGTATTCCAAGCAGCAGAACCATTACTTTCATATCTTAACAGATATTCCAGTTGTACTTGGTGTACTGGATGTGCTTAAATAACAGTTGTTTTCCTATGTTCCTTTCATATGTGCAGCATAGCCAACAAGTAAAAAAAATGATTTATTGAGAACGGTAGGTGATAGGTAAATTACAGGTTGTTTTCGTGGTTAGCAGCCTGGAATCTAAAAGATATACAAAAAGTGTTCAGAAAGCAAAATCTTTGTTGTCCAATGTTAATAATACATTTTTGATTTAATTTTTATTGTAAGACAATCAAGATAAGTGTTACATTGATCTTAAACTTATAACACTTTAATGCAGAAATTGAAGAGGAGGATAGAATATGTGGATTACCTGCATTTGATCAAGAACTTTTACACCTTCCATGGCTGATAGTCACTTGGTGGTTCTAAGCATCCATAAGCTGTGCTTCTACTGAAATAGCTTCAAAACAGGAGGTACCTCTGTTCCAGTTCTCTGACTGCAGCATTGAACACTTCCAGGCACAGAGTCTTTTTCCACAAACACAGATCCTGTTCCTTAGGGAACACAATTCCAGGTACACAGTCTTGCAAGCGGGCAACGTCATCTAGCACAAACTCCAGCCCTGTAACCTCTTAGTAGCAGAATCTTTCTATCAAAGGGGAGAGATAAGGTTTCCTAAGCACAGTATTATGCAAATGGCTTTGTAAAATAAGAGAAACACTAACACAGTAGACCTTTAGCGAACATGTTCTTACACAAGTATTCTTGTAGACAAATCACAATCATTCTTATCCTCTAAATATCCAGTCAATTGCTATACAGAAAATATATATTGCCTAATCTGAAAAAGTGACCAATGGAGTCATGTAACAAGTCATGTTAGAAGCATAGCTTCTTTTTCCATACCTGAACCTCATCTCCTTATAGATTCTGCAATTTGAATACCTCCCTATCAAACACTGAAAGGCAACAATTCACTTTAGTGAAAGTTGCAGTAGCAAATGTATTTTCTATCCATGCTAGGCTACAGTCTAGGCATCTTTTAAACATACAAAACTATTGCAATGACACCCCCAAAAAATACTTCCTTCCATGCAAATATTGACAAAAGACAAGGAAACAAACAAGCTAAAATGCACAGCAATTAAACAAGAGATAAAGGTAACTCTAATCTAAAACACAATATACTGTAGATAATCATTACGAACCAAGGAAAATATGTCATATTTACAAATCATTGTATATTGTCAATAAAAACATGTATTTGTTTTATTAACTAAGCAATGTATTTTTATTGTTGTATGGGGGGGTTGGCAAGAGTTTTTTTATTTTGTTGACATTATGATGAATAAAGTTATTTATCTTCCTAGTGCCACTGACTGTAAGATATTATAAATCATTGGGTCTTAATTTTGTGACTACAAATTTCAAACTCTAGAAAAATATAACCACAGATGAGAGAAACTTTCAAAACCTGAACAAAACGGTAAGCATCTAATTAGGATAATCTAGTGCCGATGTGCATATTTCTGCTTGTTCAGAAAAAACATTATAGCTGTTCTATCTATCTATCTATCTATCTATCCATTTTTTCTTTCAGTCAGTCTTGTATGATTATTAATTCATGTGTGTACACAAATTCATATAGACAGATATGTATGCAAAGCCAATTCATCAAATAAAAAAACTTTATGTTGAGGTAGTTAAGAAGGATAGCCCACTATAAAACCTTCTCCAAAGGAATCTGAATGGTCAAACATGTCAGTTCAAGGCTGCCTCAACATATAGAGAGGAGAAATAAAACATTTCAAAGAAAAGTAATAGGCTATGAAACAAGATATAGCGGCAAGCAGTTCAAGGCTGGTCACAGTATTGATTATCCACAAATAATGTCTGTTCAAGGCTGGCTGAGTGTGTATGCACCAAGATTCAGAAATATTAATTTTGTAATCAAACATATAAAAATAATCACAATTACATGTATTGCTTTCACTACAGAATTAAACAAAGATTAAAATGATATTAATCACCTTATATGATGCGCCCGAAAAGTCTATTGATTATTAAATAGGCACAATGTTGATTGTCGTTCTTCGTGTATTCTTGCTCACAGTTTGAAGACTGGGTCACTCTTCATTACTGTAAAAAGCAGAAAATATATAAAACATATATAAAAGTAAAGAGTAAAAAGTTAACATTCAAAATTGTGAGCAGGCAGGCTTTTTATTGCTGAAGAGGTATATGCAATATGTTTTCTGCAATAAAATATACTTGCCTGTCTGTTCATAATCTTCACTAAGATGAATTAGAGCAGAGACTGCGAGCCAGGCCTTCTTGTCCACATCAGTGCCTGACCTCACAAATGCACTTCTGAAAGAATGGTCAAACAGTCCCATAGACACATTACTAAAGCTTGTGGACAGCCTTCCCAGAAGAGATGAAGCTGTTATAGCTGCAAAGGTTGGGCCAATCAATATTGAACCCTACGGACTAAGACTGGGATGCCATTAAAGTTCATGTGCATGTAAAGGCAGACGTCCCAATACTTTTGGTAATATAGTATATCTGTACCTTTAGTTTTGCTTTCAGAATCACTTACTCCAGGCAAGCATCTGTGCTAGCATCAGTAATATTACCAATCACTTCTTACTACTGCAACTTTAGGAACTTTTCTCTATGACAGCAACATTTTTTTAAAGATGTACTGCTAATTCTTAGATTAGGAAATTATTAATAATTAAAATGTAACTAAGTAAAGAAGGACTTACATACATGTCGGTTTCTATTGCTGTCTGTGGCCCTGTTAGGGAGATTCACCAGCTCAGGTGATCCTGTTTACCGTTATTATCGAAAGTGAAAGTAAAATAAACTCCCAAATTTAGGGTTAACATCTGAAAAAGAATAGAGGGAAAATCTTCAAATAGGAAAACTAATTCTGGTGACTTGGGACACACCAGGATTCCCTCACTTGGCAGGGGTTTCCACTCACTTCCTGTTTTGTTTATGAGACAGAAAATGAAGGGACATCTCCCCAATGGGACACAGATGGCAAAAATAAAAATAAAATGGTGGGGGTCATAACCCTCTGTTCTGTCTCCAGCAGGATAATCATTACGTTGTTTGCCTGCAATATCTGATTTGACTACGGAGATGGAGCCGGTGGTAAATTTAGTGTTTTTGCAGAAAATACAAACTGTTCACCTTTAACAAAGTTCCCATAATTTTTCAGTCTAGGGAAAAGTAACAGGTGTAACCTGGGAGCTCAGACTCCATCTTTGAGATTGCAGCTATCAGAGCACATTTTGGACTAAAACTTGCTTGCATCTCCTAAATGCAGCATCGCTCATGAGACTTGCTTATTGCCATCTTTTGCATAGCTTATTCATTGTATTTCCGATTATATGTATCTGTATTTCTTTTTTCTCAATAGTTTCACCCACCCTGGCTTATTGCAGAATAGGAGGGTTTAGCTGCATGTCGAGCTACACACAGGGAAATGTGTAGCTGAGACAGAACACCCTTCAATACTGTATCCAAAATGAAAAAAAAAGTTTTGCCTATAGTTATACTTTACACCAACTCTGAGCTGGAATACAACAGTATTTAGAACAGGCAGTATTTCTGCTGCGTAGGTGTCATGTATGTGACAGCTTCTCACACAGTGCTTTATCCCTAGGCCCATTTAGCTGTATTATGGGAGATTGCCAGGCCTAGGGCTAAATGTAAAAGGGGATACAGTTAATATCATTAACCAAATATGACAGCTAAAAAAACAGCTAACAGTGTATGGCCAGCCTACAATTTTAGATCTTGCAGTTCTAAAAAAAAGTATGCAGCTTCAGCCCACCATCCATTTGACAGAAATTATTAAAGGATTGCAATATGCACAGAGAAGCTTCCCCATCTGCAATATCTGTAAGTGCATGGCCTGCCCCATCAGACAGCAACTGCCTGTAATGCCACTTACACACAGTCGGACTTTCCGACGGGAAATTTTCGATCTGAGCTTGTTGTCGGAATTTTCCGCAAACTTCACTTGTTGTTGGAAAGTCCGATCGTGTGTACACAAGTCCGTCGTACAAAAGCTCACGCATGCTCGGAATCAAGCAGAAGGCTACTTTCTCGGCTCGTCGTACGTCTTGTATGTCACCGCGTTCTCACGTTTGGAATTTCTGACAACATTTGTGTGAACGTGTGTATGCAAGACAAGTTTGAGCCAACATCCTTCGGAAATAAATCCACGGTTTTGTTGTCGGAATGTCCGATCGTGTGTACGCGGCATTATTGCATCCTTGTGAAGTGACAGGTTGGTGCCCAGCTTTGACAAATTGCATATAAATATGAAAATTGTCAAAACGGGGATTTGTGTGTTTACATACACAGATCCCCATTCTGGCTCTTGTGCCCGCGATCGCAGGTGGCCGGCAGACATTACGGCCACAGGCCACACGCATCGGGTCCTGCAATGGCTCTTAAAGGAGCCGGTGTACAGGTATGGCGATTCGCAATAACTAGCCAAACTGCCGTCTTAAATGTATGTGAGCTGTAATAAATACGTTGAAACTTCCTGGTACTTGGAGACTTTAATCTCTGGGCATATTCTACCCAAGACCCTATCGCGACCGCCTGCATCAACCAACTGGAAGAATTGGGTCTCCAGCAACTGATAAAGACTCCCACACATGGCTCAGGACACACCCTGGACCTCATCTTCAAACAAAATTTGGACATCAACATACTCAACAACATACCACTACCATGGACAGACCACCACGCCATCAAATTTAAAATCTCCACTAATACCACCCATCAAAAACAGAAACCTGCAACAACAACTCATTGGACCAGATCGCAGAAGAAACTACACTCCGAAACCTTCAAAATCACTTTAGCAAACAAAATAGCAACGCTGAATTTAACCCACTCAACGGAACAAACACTCAGCTCCCTAAACAAGGTATTACTACAATCAGCAGACTCAGTGGCTCCAAAACGCAGAACACTCATCCGGAGGAAAAACTCGGGATGGTTTAATAGCTCTCTCACGCTATTTAAGCAAGAACGCAGAAGAGCTGAAAGAGCATGGAGAAGAAATCCTACCAAGGAAAATCAGACAAACTACAAAAGAATCACGGAGAATTATCACAAAGCAATCTTCAAAGCTAAAAAAGATTATTTCTCAAATACCATCTCATCGGCATTAAACCGCCCTCGGGAACTTTTTAAAATAGTCGCTCAGTCGATGAACCCGGAATGCTTAGAGCCCCCAGCAAACGAAACCCAAGATTTCTGCAATGAGTTATCAGATTTTTTCATTGACAAAATCTAAAACATCCGGAAAATAATTCATCAGAAAAAAACATCCAACCACAGTCAACCAGAGCGAAAAGAAGATATCGTCACGAATATCCCATATCCACCAAAGTTTTCTTTGATCCCAATCACCACGGACACCACTAAAAACATCATCAAAAACCTCAGAGACAGCACATCTCCTATTGACATCATCCCCACAAAACTCCTGAAAGAATGCTCCGACATCTTGTCTCCCACCATAACTCACCTCATAAATCAATCGTTCAAAGAAGGGATTCTTCCTGTCGCCCTCAAACAAGGCATCATCAAACCCCTGCTAAAGAAACCCAATCTCGACCCTCAGGACCCTAACCACCGCAGACCGATAACAAGCCTCAACACCATCTCCAAGATGACTTGGCCTCGCAGAAAGCCCGTAGCTTCCGGGACTAATCGTGTAGGGAGAAAGAGCGACGTACTGACGTCACCGCTACACGCTTAGTCCCAGAAGCTACGGGCTTTCTGCGAGGCCGGCCGGCTCGCTATATGCTGTTGCATGCTGATATTTGAACGTCTCATTGTAAGTGTCCATTTGTCCTTTTTTTGAAGATAATACATTTTAAAAGGTTTTATGCTATGTGAGTTTTACTTGCCTTTTGGGTTACCCATTATATAATTGGCTATCGCGGACCACTCCTGAGTTGGGGAATATTTCTTGGCACCAGTCTGTCATAAGCTGTGACGCCGTCCATTCTGTGGTTGAGGAGTTCCGGGTTTCGCCATTACTACCTGAGGCTGGGTTTATAGACAATTGCGCTGTGTGGTGCCCTGTAATAAGGGACCACCAAGTTCTGGTAAGCCACAGTGTGTTCATGTGGTGGAGGCCTCTCACTTATTAGTGTGTGTGGAAGTCACTTTATTTGGAATCACGGACTTTGAAGGACTTACATACGTATTCTGGATTTTTTTTTACTTTTTATTTTTATTTTATTTTTCACTTATTTTTTCCAAATTTTGCTATATAATCTTTTCAATACTTATGCAAGGTTTTTTTTTTTTGATATATATCACCATTATATGTTTTTATTGGTAACTGTGGGTACTCATTACATCACTGTATTTATTTGATAACACTGTGGTCATTCATATTTGTTATATATTATTTTTTATATACATCACTAGATTAATATACAAGTAACACGTATAGCCAAGGTTTGGCTATATACATTGTGTGGTCACTAATTCAGCGCAGCTTCCCTTTTTTTGCATTTATGTTGGTGTAGTATAACATCTTGAGCAGCAGCTTTATTTTTGTTACAGATAGCGCAAATTTTTCTATACACTATAAATATGTGTATGTATGTAAAATATACCAACGTGTAAGTATATATAAATGCAAAAAGGTGTGCAAGTGTCTAAAAACTATATCTAACAAAAAAAAGGGAATATATTGAGTGGAAAAACCAACCATACAAATATGCATGGGAGAAGCAGGTGCATGACGTGTAATAAAATCAGGTTGCTAAAAAACGTAAAAAATACCAAAAGTGACAAGGGCTGGGAAGAGTGCCTAGTGCAAAAAAACATGAACAAACAAGTGTATAGGGGGTGTCACCTAGGATCCCAAAGGGAATCTTACAGGTGTGGTTCCATGGAGTAGACTGCAGTTGTAATGCCCCTTAGGTATAGAGAGGCATATAGACCAGCTCAGGCCGTATACCCGAGATACAGGGCGGGACCCCACCAGTGCTATGCTGCTAGCCAATAAGCGCAAGGGAGCTGGGACAGGACCACCCTCAGTGCATGCGCTGGACGTGGATCCCCACACACCCACCCCTCGGCATGAGATGGACGAAAGACATTGCCACATCCCGACGTCAATAGACATCACGGGCAGGCAGCGTGTGCATAGCACAGATGTGCGGGATAGAACTCCCACCCACACCCTGATGGGGATGAGGATGGGAGACAGTGCCACACTTCGCAGCCCCGGAAACCAGACAGAGGCAATATGACCCTCCACCCGCCAGCTAGGCTTGCTGGAAGGTGAACAGCAAACTTAGTGATGCTGTTAAATAATATATATATATATATAGATATAGTATGGTAAGAAAAAAAAGAGAAACAAAAATAAATCAAAAATAGATCAATGAGGACCAGGGTGTCTTCCACCCAAATATTGGCAAATAGCAAGAGATATTACCTATTATCACCACCATTACATGCCTCCATCCTTAAATTTACTTTATATGAAAAAGGAAACAGTGGTCATGGGAAGCGTCGAGTTCCATTGCGATTTTTCAAGGATGTCAAGACAACCTGGTTCTTGCAATTTATACCTATTTTTGGTTGTGTCATCATTGTGCATATATCATTATGCATCAATACAATATCTATTTATGTGTTCTAACATGTGCTTTTTTATTTTTAATACAAACATTTTTTTATTGATTAGAAGGTGGTAAGACAGATACATAGGATCTTATACAATCAGTTTTGCAATAACAACATCTGAAACTTATTAGATTGCGGTACAACATCCAATATCACATACCGTATAGAAAACTGTCATGGATAAAGAATATACTCTAGAAAGGCATGTGACCGTTAACCAGGAGTTCCTTGTCTTTAGAGTGCATGAAAGGGATAAGGATTCAACATGTGCTTTTTATATGTCAGCTGGATTTTATTACTTTTTGTGATTCATTACCATGTACTGCGTTTTTCTGCATTTATGTAGATTTATTCTTGGATTGTAATAAACTTTCTATACCGTTTACTTCATGTTATTTTGACTCTAGGTAGTGACATGCCCCATTTAAAGTCCCGTGATCACTGTTTCCTTTTTCATATAAAGTAATTTAGGGATGGAGGCATGTCACGGTGGCGATAATCGGTCATATCTCTTGCTATTTGCCAATTCCTGGAAGTTAATTTTTCACCAATCAAGTGTAAGCAGGTACTATATAAGACTTCTTCAACATCTGGAAAAGCTTGGTACGATTCTGCGTGGTGACATAATTTCCAGTTCAGGCAATCGTAACATGTGCTGTTTCCACTAAGCGTAACCTGGAAATAGGACCAAATGCTATAATTTTAGAGTCAGAGGCCTTCCAGAATCTATTAAGGACACTTCCAAGGCGATTCTTGCCCTCATCAAGGACATTATTTCAGGCATATCGGAACATCGTCTGGAACTGGATAGGGCACATAGAGTACTACAACCACCCTGTGCTGAGGGTCCCCTTCAAGCTAACCTTTACTTATCAGAAGAAGTCACATGGCTTCGCTACCATCCAGGAAGGTGAACGGCTGCTTCTGTGTTTGGGACTCATCTCTCAGGCCCCTTCAGTAACGCCCGAATCTGCATCTTCACACAAGACCCCTGGGTCTTTTAAGTGACCCCCTTCAACGAGCCCTATTGCACCTCTATGGCAGAGGCAACACACCAAACGATTCAAGGATGCTCAACCTCCTTGATACCACATCTGTCTTGACTGGTGCCTCAATTTTCTATTTTTCCAGGTTCTATTCTACCTGGTTCGATACTGACTCTAGTATCCCCTCAACGCTGATGAACATTTTTTTACTCTCCTTTTTTATCCAGTTATGCAGCTAATGTACTGTTCCAAAAATGTTTCTAACAATCTTTTTTTCTCCTCTGTTATGGTTTTAGAGCCGTGGTTTTGGGAGGGTGTGTGGGCGGATGCGAGTGCGCGTTTCTGTTCGTGTACATGGGGGTGCATGTGTACATGTGCACACTGATAGTTATACGTGTATGCATGTTGCCTCCCGCACATTCACCCAGTACAGTTTCTATATATAGTTATTAGGGCTCTCTGTTTGCAGGGAGGGCCTGGGCGGCTTTTTTCGCCTCCCAGGCTCTCACTATAAAGTTGTCTTCTTTAATACACTTGCTAGTTGATCCAGTTATGCTGAATCTCATTGCAGACCCCTGCCTAGGATCTCACTAGCCAACCCCCTGTGTGGGGCTTCGGTAATATATGCATTGTTTACTAAAATGGGTCTAGGCCGGAGCGGACTACATGCTCCTCCATCTGCCTCAATGTTGAGGATTTAGCTTAAGGTTGAGGCAGATCCCTGACCACCGTTTTGGAGGGCTTTTTCAAGGTACTCTGCCTATGTGGAAAGTGGCAGGTCCATTCCCACCCCATTAGGACCCACGGTATCCAAGGGGCGGATACCGCATTGTCCTCTACCCTCTCACTTCTTGCTATCAATGGCTCCACTTTTACGCTTAGATCCCATTATGCCCCAAATCAAGGCAGGGCATAATTTTTCTACCCCACACTTCTCTGGAACGGTGATCATGGGGGGGGGGGGGGGGGTGATAATTCTGGACTGCCACACTCCAAAAAATGTTTGCCTTTTATTCAAAATACAGCATCAAAAATACATGCCACAGCAGAACGGACAGCAGAACGAACAGAAGATCTGACGCGTTTCACACTACAAACAGTGCTTAATCATAGCTAGCGATCACAAGAATCAAAATGAAATAAATACTTTTTGGTACAAAACATGTGACTACATAATTAGTAAATTGATCAATCAATTGATGTGTCAATTGAGTACCATGAATCACCTGAGGTTTTGACAGGTGCTGTGAACATAACAAATCTTTCTTTTGTGATTGGGAGAAGTGTACCTGTGCATAAAATATATATATGTATGTAAATGTGGATGTGAAAAAAATATATAAATAGTTAAACTTAAATTTGAATAATATATGTAAATGATATTAATATTGATATATATGAATAAAAATAAATAAGTGAAAATATATATATATATATATATATATATGTGTAGGTGGACCAACTGTAAAGCTCACTAGTGTTTAAAGTAAAAGATGAATGATAAGATAAATAATAAAGAATAAAAAGTATAATGTATAATATAGAATTGATATGTTAATAAACTGAATCCGATAAATGTTAAATGGTAAGTTAATATACTATAATAGACATTGTAAATGTCAATGTAATTGTCATCATGGGGGGTGACTTGAATGTGGCCCTGGATCAGACTCTCGATAAGTTGGACAATGATCAAGCTCGGCTACGCCGTCCTCCAAAATATAGCACTCGCATAGCTAAACTAGTCAATTGTCATGGCCTGGTAGACATATGGTGGTAAGTAAACCCCTCCACAAAAGACTATACATAATTCTCAGCCCCGCTTAGCTCCTACGCCAGGATAGATCACATTTTCCTTTCTGCCAATGCGATCCCGTGCATATCTAAATCACTAATCAGGGATTCTACACTATTGGACCATGCCATGGTCTTGATGGATATTATGAAACTCCAGGGTCAGTGCGGTCCCTTTCGATGGCGCATCAACAAAGCCTTACTGAGTGACCCAATACAGGCTACTGTGCTATCCAAAGACATCAAGTCATTTTTTTCACTTGAACGACACAGAGGGACTTTCTCCCACCACACTTCAGGCTGCTCATAAGGCTGTCATTAGGGGTAAGCTCATACAGATTTCCTCTCAGTGTAAACAAGACAAAAGAGCCAAAATTGACAACCTTGATAAAGAATTTCTTCAAATAGCCAAAAACCATAAACGTAAACCAACAGCTTCTTCCTCTGCAAAATTATAAGCAGCAAGACTTTCCCTCAATACGGGCAGCACAGTGGTGTACGGGCAGCACAGTGGTGTAGGTGTTAGCACTCTCACCTAGCAGTAAAAAGGGTCGCTGGTTCGAATCCCAACCACGACACTACCTGCCTGGAGTTTGCCTGTTCTCCCTGTGCCTGCGTTTCCTCCAGGTAATCTGGTTTCCTCCCACACTCCAAAGACATGCTGGTAGGTTAATTGGCTTCTGTCCAAAATCAGCCCTAGTATATAAATATGAGTTGGGGACCTTGGATTGTGGGCTCTTTGAGGGTAGGGACTGATGTGAGTGTGCAATGTATGTGTGGAGTGCTGCGTAAATTGACGGCGCTATATGGGTACCTTAAATAAATAGGGATAATTGTAGACACTCACTCAGTTTGAACTGGATGGACTGGTGTTTTTATTCAACCTTACTAACTATGTAACTATGTAACTTAACTATTGCGCTCACCACTCATGTCGAAAAGGACCTGCCCGGCATTACTTGTTGAAAGATAAAATAGGCCCCAGACTGGCCAACAGATTGACACCTAAACCACAATCCTTTTCCTTTCCCAAAATCCACGCCCCTACAGGCCCCCTCACCCAAAATCCAGACAAGATAATGGCCACATTCCATAAGTTCTATTCAAAGTTATATCAGGCTGATGCTCTTATCCCCTCTAAAGAGTTTAAGAGCTTTCTTGATGGGATCCCCCTTCCCAAACTGGCTTCGGCTCACCTCTCTGATCTTGAGGAACCTATTACAGAGTTGGAAGTGCTAGAGGTAATTAAAAACCTCAAAAATGATTCTGCCCCGGGACCTGGTGGTTTTTACGTCTGCTATTATAAGACTTTTGCTCCAACACTCTCTCTGTATCTCTCCGGAAGGGTGCCCGTATTGACGGTGATTGGTAATTCTGCATACATATCGGTCATCCTGAAACCGGGAAAGGACACCTCTAAAGTTAACAATTATAGACCAATTTCATTGATCAATAATGAACTCAAAATTCTAACCAAAATCCTAGCAAATAGACTGTCCGCATTTATAGACCGATATGTACACAAAAATCAAATAGGATTTATTCCGGGGAGACAGGGACCCGATAAAATACAGAGAGCCATTGACATTATCTCTCTACTACACTCAGGATGGGATGGCCCGCTGGTATTTGGTCCCTCTCGCCTAGCCCCGATGTTCCCAGGGGCTTCCCCCCTGTGTTTTAGGGGTTGTGGCCATAGGGGTGATCTACTCCATACATGACGGAATTGTCCCCGTATAAGGAGTTTTTGGAATAGGATTTTCTATTTGCTGCGGAAGGTCACAGGCTTGGCTGTCCCCAAATTGCCACTCATTGCCTTAATGAACGAAAAAATAAAAAAGATACCCGTGAGTGCCTAAAAACTGATCTACTTTATTCTATTGGGGGCAAACGATTACCATTGCACGCACCTGGAAGTAGCCATCTGTGTCCTTCATGGCAGCGAAAAGAAAAATTTCTTTAAAATTGACCCAAGAAAAAGCAATCAGTATTATTCAAGACAATGTTAAGAGATTTGACACGATCTCGGCACCCTGAACTGAATATGTCCTCTCTTCATCATAACTGCCAGGATTTCTTCTTCCCCACTGATGTCTACACTGTCCTCTGTCTTTCTTCTTCTCTTCTTTACTATTCTCTCCTTAACTCTTGTGCTTCCCTCTCTTCGCCTTTTGCTAGCCCTTAATTGGTTCCTTTATCCTGTTTCACACCATAGCATGATCGACAACACAGCTTTACTCAATGTTTTAGTATTCTCAAGATCCTATAGGTTATGTAGGTGAGCATTATATGTATAAGTTAGCATAACTAACAGTGGGAGGTTGTATGTTAGGGAAAGCTTCCCAGTCCACCCACTACTGGGATTACATCTTGGGAGCTCAGCCTGGAGGGCTTGGGAAGCCAGCACTTCCGAGCCCTCTCTAGTGATTTTCAAAAGGATACGATTATTACTAAGAAAAATGAAAATAAAGGTATCCGCGCTTAGGAATATAAGAACTGCTGCCCCCCTAAGGGAACTACACCTAAATGTAGCAGGGATAAATTAGAATAGATAAAAGGGGTGTTGGCGCTGTTCAGAGTAAAGGGTGTATAAATATATATATATAGGTGATAAAACCTAAAAACTTCGGTGAATATAAAACGTGAATAACAATTCCGTGAAATAAAAGTACGTGAGAGAAGGTGCTTATAAAAATAGAGTGAGATAAAACGCACATTGGTTTAGGGGTGTCCCAAACAACAACAACTCAGGATAAAATAAAAAGCACATGGGTTTTGGGGTGTCCCAAACAGCTCAATATGTACAGTGAACCTGAGTACTGACAAGTGTTTATAAAAATGGCATCTATTAAAAATAATGCTTATAAACAAAGTGCATGTGCATACATATAATCTTTGCAACAAGGTGCATGTGCATACATATAATCTTTGCAACAAAAGAAAATAAAAGGGCTCAGATTAAAATCAATTAGGTATGCTACCACCATAGGAAAGTGGATGGCAAAATAAAACATAGGAGTGTGGAAATAAAGATCCAATAAATTCTCGTATTGCTGGGTACTATTATGTGGAGTGGATAAAAGTCAGTAAATCTATATTGGTCATGTATACACTACTTCACATCACCCAGAATGTCATAAAGTCCACCATATAGTGTATATGGGACAGTGTAGAAAAAAAGTCAGTGGTTGAATGCAGTATATGAATTCCAATCTGGTGAGAAAAACATATATATGTGTGATTGGTCTCGATGGGTTATCCTGTATCAGCAGCTGTGGGGGTCCCGTACTCCCCTCCTTCCGATCGTGCCCCTAATGTGTTTGCACTCACCGGAGTGCCCAACCCCTGCAGGGGTAATGGGCATAAAAGTGGAGTTCCAGTTGTCCTTGTTTGATCGTCCTCCGTCCGTGGGGGGTTACTGTCAGCTGGGCCTTTATTCCTCCGTGTTGTGCTTGTTCAGGGCAGATAGGAAAAGATATGGGGAAGGGGTGTATTCATAGCGTGACTCCGTTTTTTAAAAAAGTACTAATTTATTTAAAGGGTATTAAAAGCGATCAAATACATAAAGGGGGTTATCCACCAAGTGGATTAACCTAAAAAACAAAGGGCTAGTAAGCCCATGCAAGAAGTAAGGCCGGCGTGTCACCACCGCTAAACCGGGACTGTAGCGTGCGTTCCACGGCCGTGGTAAGCTAAAAACCGGAAGCGGCAGTGGGCCGGAAGTGACGTGTTGCGTACCAAGTTAGACCCGCCTTACGCGTTTCGTCATAGGACGTCGTCTGAGCCTCAGGCGACGTCCTATGACGAAACGCGTAAGGCGGGTCTAACTTGGTACGCAACACGTCACTTCCGGCCCACTGCCGCTTCCGGTTTTTAGCTTACCACGGCCGTGGAACGCACGCTACAGTCCCGGTTTAGCGGTGGTGACACGCCGGCCTTACTTCTTGCATGGGCTTACTAGCCCTTTGTTTTTTAGGTTAATCCACTTGGTGGATAACCCCCTTTATGTATTTGATCGCTTTTAATACCCTTTAAATAAATTAGTACTTTTTTAAAAAACGGAGTCACGCTATGAATACACCCCTTCCCCATATCTTTTCCTATCTGCCCTGAACAAGCACAACATGGAGGAATAAAGGCCCAGCTGACAGTAACCCCCCACGGACGGAGGACGATCAAACAAGGACAACTGGAACTCCACTTTTATGCCCATTACCCCTGCAGGGGTTGGGCACTCCGGTGAGTGCAAACACATTAGGGGCACGATCGGAAGGAGGGGAGTACGGGACCCCCACAGCTGCTGATACAGGATAACCCATCGAGACCAATCACACATATATATGTTTTTCTCACCAGATTGGAATTCATATACTGCATTCAACCACGGACTTTTTTTCTACACTGTCCCATATACACTATATGGTGGACTTTATGACATTCTGGGTGATGTGAAGTAGTGTATACATGACCAATATAGATTTACTGACTTTTATCCACTCCACATAATAGTACCCAGCAATACGAGAATTTATTGGATCTTTATTTCCACACTCCTATGTTTTATTTTGCCATCCACTTTCCTATGGTGGTAGCATACCTAATTGATTTTAATCTGAGCCCTTTTATTTTCTTTTGTTGCAAAGATTATATGTATGCACATGCACCTTGTTGCAAAGATTATATGTATGCACATGCACTTTGTTTATAAGCATTATTTTTAATAGATGCCATTTTTATAAACACTTGTCAGTACTCAGGTTCACTGTACATATTGAGCTGTTTGGGACACCCCAAAACCCATGTGCTTTTTATTTTATCCTGAGTTGTTGTTGTTTGGGACACCCCTAAACCAATGTGCGTTTTATCTCACTCTATTTTTATAAGCACCTTCTCTCACGTACTTTTATTTCACGGAATTGTTATTCACGTTTTATATTCACCGAAGTTTTTAGGTTTTATCACCTATATATATATTTATACACCCTTTACTCTGAACAGCGCCAACACCCCTTTTATCTATTACGATTATTACTAAGGTTCAGGTGATTGCATGTTCTAAAATATCTCTTTCTTCCCCTAATAGTAAGGCATAACATTGTTCCCCGGCCAATAATCCTCCCTACCTGCTCAGCCGAACTCCCTCCCCACTCTCCCAATCTCCCATTCTTCCCCATATACTGTATATGCTCAGCTTGTATTATGTTGTCTGCTGCTGTTGTCTTCTTATTTGAACCTTTTATATGGACCTTGTTATTGTATTATACTTGAATAAAAATATTGAAAGTTAAAAAATGTGAGTGTACAAATCTTAGCTTTATATGCTTGATTAACTTTTAAATAAATGCTGCACTATGAGATACTTTTTGTTCTTTGCTATTTATGGTCACTCTATGAGAGAAAGTAGCATTACCTCTGGGGATAAGATATTTATGAAGACAGACTATCATCCTCCACCAACTGGAATGTGTCTGGGTAATAAGAAGGAAAAGATTTTTTAATGGATATTAGAGCATGGAGTTTTTTTTATCTTTTTGCACATTGAGGAGTGGATCTTTTAATAGAGTATCACTTGGACTTTAATGCTACACCTTTTTTTACATTCACTCACTTTTTGTATTTTTTTTTGTATTTAGAAACATTATTGGTTTAAGGAATTTGTATATTTGAATATTTTAGGATAGCACCGGACCTTATGTTTGATTATTTGGTTTTATAAGTAAGGGATTGCACTTGAAGGGGGCAACTGTCCCTAGCATTTATTGATTTAACTAATGATTTGGATATTAGAGCAGGCACCTATTTAGGGCTGCAACTAGTCGATTATTGTTTCGATTAATCGGTTAATAACCTTAAGAAAAGTGTGGTATATAATTTATTTAATATGTAAAGTTTAAAAAAAGACAATTTATTCTTAAATATCTATATGCATTGGTAAATATAAATAACCAACTATATGGTTAGAGAGCAAAATCGTTAATCCACTCAGACAGAAGAGATATGCTGTAATACTATTAGAGGAGATATACTGTATATACTATTAGAGGTTGAATCTCGTAAATATCATCAGACTCAGATATCTTTTTTTAAAGAAAAAAAAAAAAAGTTAAAGACTGTTTTGCAGATTTTCAAACAGAACTGTAATATATTATATGCTGGCCATACAAAAACAATGTCTTCCTTCAAAGAAAAAATTTAATTTTAAGAACGTTTGTTCGATTTTCGAATCGTTAGTGGGGTCAAATCAACGTTTGTTTTCAACCACAGTAACAGGAAAATTTAGAAATAATTGAAAATTCCTTTGACCAAGTAGTTTTCTGACAGTGTATGTGGTTTTCGTTCAGAAATTACATTCATTTTAAAACAGAATGTTAAAAGCAAGTGAAAATTTCAAACAACATTCTTTCATTCAGTGAATGTACAAAGATTTTTCATATGAATATTCTCATCTGAAAATGTATCCATGTGGCCAGCATAAGGCTTGGTACACACCTATGCAGTTTGCTTTTGATCTGTTTCTACACTGCTTTTTGCTGTGCGTTAAGTACAGTATAGAGTGCCCCAATAGCAAGGTAAAGAAAACTTCTGCATTTAGAATCACTCACTTACTGCTTGGGACTACATGTCCCATGAGGCATTGCTCCTCGCACAATACTATTTTCATAATCATTAATCGATTAATTTCATAATCGATTAATTGTCGATTAATCAATTTGTTGTTTCAGCCCTACACCTATTGTTTATTTTCTCACTTTTTTGGAGGGTATTTGTACTGAACTGGAATTTTAAAGGACTCAAGAAATGAGATAGGCTGTTAGTATATAAAATTTGTCAATTTTTATATAAGATATATATATATATATATATATATATATATATATATATATATATATATACACCCATATACACACTCAGTATCTCACAAAAGTCAGTACACCCCTCACATTTTTGTAAATATTTTACTATATCTTTTACAGTGTAAATTTGTTATCCCCTCAAAATAACTCAACACTCAGCCATTAACCACTTAACCAAGCCTCTTTCTGAGATTTGTTGTTTACAAGTTAAAAACATTTTTTTTTGTACAATGTTTGGGTGTTCTAACATTGTGGTCGTTGTAATACTTTCTGTCACACCGTATTTGCGCAGCGTTCTTACAAGCGCACTTTTCTTGGAAAACCCAATTTTTTTTTAATATTGTGAAAGATAATGTTACACTGAGTAAATTGATACCCAACATGTAATGCTTCAAAATTGCGCCTGCTCGTGGAATGGTGACAAACTTTTACCCTTAAAAATCTTCATAGACGACGTTTAAGAAAATTTTACAGGTTGCATGTTTTGAGTTACAGAGGAGGTCTAGGGCTAGAAAAATTGCTCTTGTTCTACCAATCATGGCGATACCTCACATGTGTGGTTTGAACATCATTTTCATATGCGGGCGCTACTCACGTATGCGTTCGCTTCTGCACGCAAGCTCGGCGGGACGGGGTGCGTTTAAAAAAATAAATTTTCTTATTTATTTTACCTTTTATTTTTTATTTTTACACTGTTCTTTTAAAAAAAAAATGGTGTCACTTTTATTCCTATTAAAAGGAATGTAAACATCCCTTGTAATAGATAAAAAGCATGACAGGACCTCTTAAATATGAGATCTGGGATAAAAAAGACCTCAGATCTCATATTTACACTTAAAATACAATAAAAAAAAGAAAGAAAGAAAATTTGTCATTTGAAAAAATAAAAATAAAATGGCTCTTTAAGAGCTATGGGCGGAAGTGACGTTTTGACATTGCTTCCATTCTGCTATGGTATGGAGACAGATGGGGGCCTTCACTCATCTCCATACCCAAGAAGGACAAGCATCCGATCGCCTCCACCATTATCAGCGGCTTCGATAAGCAGCGGAGGGCACCAGAGCGCGGCGGGAGGGGGGCCCCTCTCCCACCACGATAAAAGTGATTTTGCAGCAAATCCACCGCAGATACCACTATTATCGGAAACCGAACCACCCACCGTGGGAAGAGGATACAGGGGTTATGGCAGCAATCTGCTGCCATAACAAGGATATCCCTCTTCAAAGTTAGGACTTATATTGGTGTGTGGTGGTGCAGAAGTGGTTAATGTCTAAACCGCTGGCAACAAAACTGAGTACACCCCTAAGTAAAAATGTCTAAATTGGGCCCAAAGTGTCAATATTTTGTGTGGCCACCATTATTTTCCAGCACTGCCTTAACCTTCTTGGGCATGGAGTTCACCAGAGCTTCACAGGTTGCCACTGGAGTCCTCTTCCACTCCTTCATGATGTCATCACGGAGCTAGTGGATGTTAGAGACCTTGTGCTCCTCCACCTTCCATTTGTGGATGCCTCACAGATGCTCAAAAGGGTTTAGGTCTGGAGACATGCTTGGCCAGTCCATCACCTTTACCCTCAGATTCTTTAGCAAGGCAGTGGAGGTGTGTTTGGGGTCGTTATGTTGGAATACTGCCCTGCGACCCAGCCTCCGAAGGGAGGGGAATCATGCTCTGCTTCAGTATGTCACAATACATGTTGGCATTCATAGTTCCCTCAATGAACTGTTGCTCCCCAGTGCTGGCAGCACTCATGCAGCCCCAGACCATGACACTTCCACCAACTTGCTTGACTGTGACAAGACACGTTTGTCTTTGTACTCCTCAACTGGTTGCCGCAACACACGCTTGACACCATCTGAACCGAATAAGTTTACCTTGGTCTCATTAGACCACAGGACATGGTTCTAGTAATCCATATCCTTAGTCTGCTTGTCTTCAGCAAAGTGTTTGCAGGCTCTCTTGCGCATTATCTTTAGAAGATGCTTACTTCTGGGATGACAGCCATGCAGACCAATTTGATGTAGTGTTAAGCCCCATACACACGGTCGGACTTTTTCATGGATTCTGTCCGATCGGACAAGGTTGTTGAAAAATCAGACCATGTGTATGCACCATCGGACAGTGTTCGTCGGTTTGACCGACGGACAAAGTCTTATCTCCTGCTGGAAAGATTTGCCGTCAACACGGTCCGATCACACCAAATCCGATCGTGTGTACGGTTGTCCGACCGGACAAAGTGCTACGCATGCTCAGATCACATTACAAGACCAAAGCTATTGGCTACTAGCCTCTACGTAGTCCCGTCGTAGGCAACAAACGTCACCACGTTCAGAATGATCGGATTTTCCGACAACTTTGTCCGACCGTGTGTACGCAAAACCAACATCGGACAAAGTATGACGGACATGGTCCGACGGACCTGGTCCGCGGATTGTCCGACCGTGTGTATGGGGCTTTAGGCGTATGGTCTGAGCACTGACAGGCTGACAGGCTGACCCCCCCACCCCTTCAACCTCTGCAGCAATGCTGGCAGCACTCATACGTCTATTTCCCAAATACAGCCTCTGGATATGACGCTGAGCACGTGCACTCAACTTTTTTGGTTGACCATGGCGAGGCCTGTTCTGAGTGGAACCTGTCCTGTTAAACCACTGTATGGTCTTGGCCACCGTGCTGCAGCTTAGTTTTAGGGTCTTGGCAATCTTCTTATAGCTTAGGCCATCTTTATGTAGAGCAACAATTCTTTTTTTCAGATCCATAGAGAGTCTTTGCCATGAAGGACTATGTTGAACTTCCAGTGACCAGTATGAGAGAGTCAGAGTGATAATACCAAATTTAACACACCTGCTTCCCATTCATACCTGAGACCTTGTAACACTAACGAGTCACATGACACCGGGGAGGGAAGATGGCTAATTGGGCCCAATTTGGACATTTTCACTTAGGGGTGTACTCACTTTTGTTGCCAGAGGTTTAGACATTAATGGCTGTGTGTTGAGTTATTTTGAGGGAACAGCAAATTTGCACTGTTATACAAGCTGTGCACTCACTACTCTACATTGTAGCAAAGTGTAATTTCTTCACATGAAAAAAAAAATGTGAGGGGTGTACTCACTTTTGTGAGAAATAAATATATATACACCATAGTTTGGTTTGTTTGAAAGATATAGTGCCTACAATTACACTTATTAAGTAGTAAAACCTTTCAGAGGTCAAGTAGTTAAAGACTGCAACTTGGAGCCTGAGTGTTATTGTATATTAAAAAAAAACACTGAAATCCCATGAGGCCGTGTTCAGACTGATACGACAAACGCTTCAACATTGGGAGCGCATGACGTGTGAAAATCAATGTTTCCCTATGTTTCCCTAAAAATACTACACTATGGACATTCTGTTTATCCCTATACATGATCCTTTAATTGGCGCCAAGGGAAGGGGCAATCTGGTAGAACAGGAACCATACAGGAGAGGAACCTCCAGTGTTTGCAGCCAGAGCTGTGTCATTTCCAAGCAAAGACGAGAGGAGACTACCATCGAGGATTACATAGATGATTGACTAGACCCATTGGGTCTAAACACATGTTTGAGCAATATATAATTTCAGACAACTTTGTGTACATATTTTTTTTGGTAATTTTTCAAAGTTGTCTGAAATTATATATTGCTCAAACATGCCATGGGCATATGTGAAATTACACCCCAAAATACATTCTGCTGCTTCTCCTGAGTACAGGAATACCACATGTGTGGGACTTTTTGGGAGTCTAGCCGCGTACAGGACCCTGAAAACTAAGCACCGCCTTCAGGCTTTCTAAGGGCGTAAAATGGTTATTTCAATCCTCACTACCTATGACAGTTTTAGAGGCCCTGAAATGTCAAGATAGCACAAACCCCCCCCCCCAAATGACCCCATTTTGGAAAGTAGACACCCCAAGGTATTTGCTGGGAGGCATGTTGAGTCCATGGAATATTTTATATTTTGCCACAAGTTTCAGGAATATTACAAAAAATATTTTTTTTTCACAAAGTTGTCACTAAATAATATATTGCTCAAATATTCCATGGGCAAATGTAAAATTACACCCCAAAATACATTCTGCTGCTTCTCCTGAGTACAGGGTTACCACATGTGTGGGACTTTTTGGGAGCCTAGCTGTGTACAGGACCCCGAAAACCAAGCAACGCCTTCAGGCTTTCTAAGGGCGTAAAATTGTGATTTCACTCCTCACTACCTATCACCGTTTTGGAGACCCTGAAATGTCAAGATAGTACAACCCCCCCCAAATGACCCAATTTTGGAAAGTAGACACCCTAAGCTATTTGCTGAGAGGCATGTTGAATATTTTGCTTTTTGTCACAAAGTTTTACAAATTGAAAAAAGAAAAATTAGATACATTTTCCTTTTCCTTCTTGAGAGCTGCAAATACTCACCATGCCTCTTAGCAAATACCTTGGGGTGTCTATTTTCCAAAATGGGGTCATTTGGGGGTTTCATGCTATTTTGACATTTCAGGGCCTCTGAAACTGTAATAAGTAGTGAGGAGTAAAATCACCATTTTAGGTTCCTAGAAAGCCTGAAGGCAGTGCTTGGTTTTTGGGGTCCTGTACAAAGCTAGGTGGTATCCAAAAGAGAGGATCGGTGGATATGCCCACCATTAGAATACTGCCCTGCATCCACCCACTTCTAATGATGGGCATACATGCACCATTTTTATTTTAACTGTGGTGGTGAAATCACCTCCTATAGCACTGGAGTCGCTGATTTATGTATAGTGAGAGCAAACGCTGTTGCTGTTAAGATAAATAAATCAGTGCTGCAGCTGAATGGCATACCTGAAAAGCAAACAATGGTAACAATAAAAGTTTAACTTTTTTTATTGAAATCTGTGCCAAAAAAAGAGTAAAAAATATATGCCGAAGCATGGGGCCAATCCATTCCTAATGTTAGGGGCAAATCGCCCATCCACCCCTGCCCCCATTCTTCGGCAAATATTTCTTTTTTTTTAACTGTGGTGGTGAAATCACCTCCTACAGCGCTGGAGTCGCTGTACGAGAACAAGAAAAACAACTATTTTTGGCTTTTTTATTTTATATATATATATTAGGGCTGTGAAAATTAAAGATTAATTCCCAATTAATCGTAAATTTTTTTGATCGATCAAAATTCTTTTGATCGGTACTCACCTCTCTGCCGGTTTCCGGGTCTTCAGGGAGTTCCGCTGGAGATCCGGTGATGTCACAGACATTGACGTCACTGGACTCCTCCTCCTTCCCCAAGTGCCTCTGTCTGCTAACGAAGGGAAAGGGGGAAGAGTCCATTGACATTGAAGTTCTGATTGAACGTAATGCGTACGGGGGAGGAGCTAAGCATGACATCACCCGCTGCTGCCCTACGGAACTAACACGATTGTCGGCTTTACAAGCTGTGTTTTTATCATCTTTATGTGAGTAGTTTGTGTTTGAACACAAAAATGTTATATTATACTTAAGCGGTGAGCACAGATCTTTTCTTTCTACCCATGACCTGGCATCCTTGCTGAGATCTAAGGAGACGTGAGAGAAGTTTATGGTCCGCTTGCATAACCATCTGTTTGCACAGGGGTCCATGCCATAAGGTGAGAGTGATTAGTTAGACCGGAGGTGGAGAGATTGTCACGCTATTGCAAGAAAAAAAAATACTTACGTCAGGGCTACAGTTTGAATTTAAAACGTATTTGTGTGAACTGTGAAGTTAAGTCATGGATTGTGGAAACTAGTGTCGGGTGATTGTATATAGAGTATACCACATTTACCACTGACTAATGCAGAGTTGCAATGCAAGGAGATGAGCTAAAAGTAGTGGATCTTAATGTACGTTCTAATTAATCAAAATTAGTTGATTAATCGATTTTAAAAAAAAACATGAAAATTTTAATCAGTAACATCCCTAATATATATATATATATATATATATTTCCTTTTTTTTTTTACATTTTCTTTGTAACGGTAAAGGTTCATGGTTTGGGTTTTTAAAAATGCGATGTGACCCTGTAAAAGTGTATCCTAGGACTGTGCAGGGCTGTACCCTACGCTAATACTCTACTAGTGTGTGGTAGCATTGGAAACATTCACCGATGCAGAGACCAGGTTGGTCAGGACCGGAGCGGGTGTCCTGCCTGTATCCCCGTTTCCTACAGATTACATCTCAAGCAGGCTCTTTCCCCCAGTCTAAGATGGGACTCTACAAGCCGCTGGGCTAAGCCCTGGTGATTAGATCGTACGGTGCCACATGCACCAATTACACAATCAAAAAGGTGACTAAAAAGTGGCACGCATGTGTAATAAGGGTGCCTTTGGCCAATCATGGTTTAGGGGAACTAACTCCACGACCCACACTATATAAGGCTGCCTACAGAGCGGCCGTGTGTAGTGTTGTTGGCGTGGACAGAGAGATAGCTTGAGTTAGATTAAGCTGGCAGGTTATTCAGTTAGTGGCAGTGTATCTGATATATATACAGTCAGTCTAGTATATATATATATATATATATATATATATATATATATATACACACATACACTCTGAATATAGAGTAAACACTGCATTTAGCATAGACTATATATTCAGTCAGTGCAGGCAGTGTATTAATATATATATATATATATATATATATATATATATATATATATATATATATATATATATATATATATATATATATATATATATATATATATTGTAAAGTTGGGGGTTGTTTACCTCAAGTGTAGCACCCGCTAGCTAGAACAGTACACACAGACGATTCCTTTTCATGGCTTGTTGGCCCACTTTTATTAAAGAAAATCAAACAAAGTTTCATAAATGAAAACAAAAGTGGTTTCCCTCGCATTGGGTTTTCACTGCCAGCAACAAATAAAAAGATATTCAGCCTCCTGGCTTACACATGCAGCATTGTACACAAAAAATACAGAGCCACCTGGCTCTCTTCAGCAGCAGATGCACCACTGCTCAGGCTCCCACATGGAGCTCTCCTGACTACTGTCAGCAACCTCAGACTCTTTTACAGTGCAGCCTGCACTCTCTGGCTATTTCAGTGCACACCTGCACTCTCTGGGTTCTCCCTTGCAAGCCTGGACTCCTCAGGAGGGTGGAGCCCAGAACCATGGTCCTGACTCTACTCTACTCTATCAGGCCCATAAACACCTGAACAATCAGTGTGCTGGCGAGTCTGAAAACCTGGACCCAGGACTGGGGATTTCATCCCACCCGGATCTCTAAGAAATCCCCAGGCTCCAGGTCCCAAAGCGGACTTTACTAAATAATGAGGAAACTGAAAAGCCAGTTTCCTCTCAAACAAGCAACTACCCTGAAGCCCCTCAACCCGTCCGGTTGAGAATTCTGGGTACATATACTAGTGGGGTACCACACTACCACAATATATATATATATACAGTCAAGTATATATATATATATATATATATATATATATATATATATATATATATATATATATATATATACTCTGCATCCAGTGTAGCCTATATCTACAGTGCATTCCATGGTGTACTGTTTCTAATACACTTCAGGCGGTGTAAGGATATATAAATACAGTCTATATATATATATATATATATATATATATATATATATATACTCTGCATTCAGTGTAGCCTATATCTAAAGCACATTCTGTGGTGTACAGTTGCTAATATAGTGCAGGCGGTGTACACAGTATATAATACAGTGTGTACAGTTTCTACTACACTTCTGGTGGTGTATAAAGTATACAATACAGTGCAGCCGTTGTAAAGTTGCTAATACAGTGCAGGCAGTGTACACAGTATCTAATACAGTGTGTACAGTTTCTAATACACTTCTGGTTGTGTACACGGTATATAATACAGGGCAGCCGTTGTACAGTTGCTAATACAGTGCAGGCAGTGTACACAGTATCTTATACAGCATGTACAGTTTCTAATAGATGTCAGGCGATGTATTAATATATATATACAGTCTAGTATATATATATATATATATATATATATATATATATACTCTGCATTCAGTGTAGCATATATCTACAGTGCATTCCGTGGTGTACTGTTTCTGGTGGTGTACACAGTATACAATACACTATAGCTGTTGTACACTTTCTAATACACTTCAGGCAGTGTACACAGTATCTAATACATTGTAGTGTGGTGTTGCAAAACAAAAAAGACATCATGTCCGGAAGGCCACCAAGGAGAGGCAGACACTTACAGGCCACTAAAAGAGGGCAAGCAACCTCTGTGTATACAGTCAACAGTGGTGATCGTGAACATGGTGCAACCTCCTCAGGTGGCCGTGGGGCACGCTTGTCCTTTTTTGCTGCTGCTGGCCGTGTTATTGAGCCACAACATGCAGAAGAGTTGGTGGAGTGGATAACAAAGCCGTCCTGATCCTCCTCATCCTCTGTCACCCAGGCTCAGAGTAGTTTGCCTTCCAACGCCGCTGCCAAAGTGGCCTATTCCACCGGCTCCTTGTGCACAGTCACCCCTTCCGTAGCCCCACCATCATGGTGGGGCTACCCCAAAAACGTTTTTTCATGAATTTAAAAATAACAAAACAGTAAAGTTAGCTCAATTTTTTTTATAATGTGAAAGATGACGTTAAGCCGATTAAATAGATACCCAACATGTCTGCTTGGTGGTGTAGCATAAATATTGCTTTCAGAAGGTATCAACTCAACAGTAACACTGCACAGGTGCCAACCCTCTGCCTTTTGTCAGGGAAAGAGAATGTAATCATTGTGCAGGTGCCACCACTATTTACAGCAAGCAGCAAAACTGCGCAAGCACCAACTCAACAGTCAAACTGCACTGGCACCAACTCAATATGGCAATGCTGCTCTGCAATATCAGATGTGTTGCTGCACAGTTACAAACCTTGCCACTCATGTTATATTGTGGTAACGCCTGTGCAGAGTCCACCTCTTGTCAGGGAAGGACAAGTTAAGGGAAATGGTTTCACCCTGAGTGATTCAAAAGCCTGCCTGATACTTGCCATATACTGTACTTGCACCTGGACAATTTCAACCTTTTGCTTGGGAAATAAAAGGGGTAGAGGGGAAATGGACACTAGACTAATAACTCTAGGGAACCAGGCACAGTTAGTGAGCTGAGGATGAGGAATCAATTTACTCAATTAATGGCAATAAACTAGTCACTACTCACTAAAGATGGCCATGCATTAATCAAAATTCAGCCAGTTCAACAGGGCCAGACAAATTTCGATCCAGGTATGGGCAGGGAGGTTGTACAGAAGTCGAACTAGTGATTGACTGCTGTGCAACTGCCCTGTTGGATTTTCCTTGCTTGGTAAACACTGCAGGCTATAGCCTTCAACGCTGATCAGTGCATTCTTATGGCAGGTAGGTCTCCCTAGAATACAAGAGCTTAGCAGTAGAGATGGGCTGAATGACCTCCTGTTCGGTTCATGCCAGAACTCTTTAACATTGTGAAAGTTCGGAGCCCAATAATGGACCTCTTTGAAGTCTATGGGACTGGAAAACTGGAACTGGAAAAATCCCCTTTTTGAGGGCTTAGATGCAAGTTATTGGGCATACAAAGGGTATGGTGGTCCGCCCTGGCAGACATGTATAAATGAAAAAAGTTTGTAAAAAAAATAATTTTTAACTACCTCAATACTTAGCACTTTTACCCCTTCCTACCCAGGCCAATTCTCAGCTTTCAGCACTCTCACACTTTAAAAATTTAATTTGGGTAGTGTTGCATGACTGAGTAATTCTCATTTAATTTTTTTCACACAAATAGAGATTTCTTTTGGTGGTATTTAATCACCAATGGGAAATGTTGTCCAAAATTTATACTGCTACATTTCTTTGGTAAAAAAATAACTCAAATCAGTGTATAATATTTGGTCTTTGTGAAAGAGTCCACAAGCTATGGTACCAATCACTGAAAATTGATCACACCTAATGTACTGACAGCCTTTCTCATTTCTTGAGGCCCTAACATGTCAAGACTGTACAAATTGATTTCCAAAAATGGGTAATTTGGAGCATGACAGTCCAAGGTATTTAGAAAGAGGCATGACAAGTTTTTTTTAAGTTGTAATTTTTTCCCACAATTCTTTGGAAAATTAGGAAATGACATTTTTGTGAATTTTTTTTTAACAAGTTAATTCTCACACACGGCATAGGAATACTTGCAACTACACCCAAAACACATTCTGCTACTCGTCCTGAGTATGGCGATGCCACATGTCTGAGACTTTTTCACAGCCTGGCCACATAGAGTGCAACATCCACGTAGCACTTTCAGCCATTATCCGCGTTAAGACCAGGCTTTCTTCTGACACTTTTTGTTTTAAAATCTGTATTTTTGCTAGAAAATTAATCAGCACCCCCAAACATTATATATTTTTGTTGCAGAGCCCCATGAAAATAAAATGGCGTTTTTCGAACGCAATTTTATACACGCATATATACATTTAAAGCATCTCAATGCAAACAGAGACAATATAATACCCACATTTTTGGTAAATAAGGTGTTTGCCAGATAATTAGATACCAAACATTTCAAGCTTTAAAGTTGCGCACGCTTGTGAAATGGCGTCAAACTTTGGTATTTAACAATCTCCATAGGCAATGCTTTATAAGCCTTTATTGGTTACCAGTTTAGAGTTACACAGGAGGTCTGGTGCTAAAATGATTGCTCTTACTCTGACATTCGCGGCGATACCGTACATGTGTGGTGCGATCGCTGGTAACGTATGCATACAGGACCAATTAGTGCATTCGCCTTTGCACACGAGCACGGGGATGGTGGCACTTTACATTTTTTATTTATTTATTGGTACACTGACAGATGTTTTTGTGCACTTGTACTCTGACTGATGTTGAACGGCCACCGGCGGACACTGACAGATGTTGATGTCACAATGGTAGACTATTGCAGATGTTTTGTGCACTGGTACAGATGTGATGGGTCACTGGCAGATGTTTTGTGCACTGGTACAGATGTGATGGGGCAGGGAAAGATGTTTTGTGCACTGGTACAGATGTGATGGGTCACTGGCAGATGTTTTGTGCACTGGTACAGATGTGATGGGGCACGGAAAGATGTTTTGTGCACTGGTACAGATGTGATGGGGACACTAACAGATGTTTTGTGCACTGGTACAAATGTGATGGGGCATGGAAAGATGTTTTGTGCACTGGTACAGATGTGATGGGTCACTGGCAGATGTTTTGTGCACTGGTACAGATGTGATGGGGCACGGAAAGATGTTTTGTGCACTGGTACAGATGTGATGGGGCATGGAAAGATGTTTTGTGCACTGGTACAGATGTTCATGGGACACTGTGACAGATGTGTATGGGGACAAGGACAGTGGTGCTTGGTGTACTGTGTGTGGGGGGATCTGTGACAATTCAGTGTGTAAAATCATCCTTAAGCCTCATACACATGATCGGACCGTGGACCAACTTTCCCGTGGATTTTTGTCCAAAGGGCGTTGGCCCCAAGTTGGTATTGCATACACACGGCAGGACTTTTTCAGCCAACTTTCACCAAAATCACTTGGTTTTTCTGCTCTTTACCGCCACCTTTGGTCAACTTCTGTATTGTTGTCTGATCTTTTGCATTGGTTCTGCATTGGTTTGTACAAAAGTCCGTTGGTTTTGTGTACACACGGTTGGACTTTGGTCCATCGGACTTTTGTTGGCAGAAAGTTGGTCCGTTCGCACAGCCAACAAAAGTCTGATGAAACCTGGAAAAAGTTGGTCCGATGGAGCGTACACACGGTCGGATGTTGGTCCAGCTAAACAGCTAATTTGCATGTTGGTTGTCAAAAAGTCCGCTCGTGTGTACGGGCCTTAACACACATGACAGTTCTCCCTGTTAAACTCAGTGAGAGGGGGAGCGGTGGAATCTGCAAAGAGACATGTGTCTCTGTTTAAGCTGTTATTGGACACAGCCGTCACGTGATTGGATGAGCCAATCACAGTGCCCATATCCTGATCCCGTCTTGGCTGTGTCCTGTGATCAGTGGGCACTCGTCCTGAGGGATGTTCCTAAATGTCCACTCAGAACTACAAAAGGCCCACCCGACTGTTTATGTACAGTGGCCGGTTATCGGGAACTAAGTAATCACCGAGGCCAAGATGCCGAGAGCGGTTGCCCTTGTGACTCAGTGCCCACTGCCCCTGAAGATGGTACAAGGGGCAGTTGGCACCAAGAGGCACAAGCCACCTGCTGGATGGTGACTTGACGTGGGCCCAGGTGCTGCAGCTAGGAGATGGACAGGAACTGAAGTACTGGCTGAGGTTCCAACACAGGTAGACAAGCAGGAAGCAGGCTGAGGGTCAAACACAGGAGATTAGTCAGGCACAAGCTAGAGGGTCAAACACAGGCAGACAAGTCCAAGGCAAGGTAGCAAGGCGTAGAGGCAAGGGAGGTCCAAAGGCAGGCAGAGGGTCAGGTACTGGCAGCAAGAAGCAGATATCCAAGATGCAGGCCGAAGGGTCAAACACAGGAGATGGTGGGAAGTCCGGGAGAGCAAGCCAAAGGTCAAGGTTGGGAGAGAGCAGGGAGGTCAGAACGATCCGGGTCGGCAACAGGTGGTCAATCAAGATAGCAGGTACAGGCACAAGGACAAGGGACAGCTGACAGACGAACCAGCGTTTGTTTTGGTGCAGAGGCCTCTCTTTTATAGGCCAGCTGGAGGTCACATGGGGCGTGCGCTAGTGCATCTCCCCATCTCTTCCTATGCGCCGGAGCGCAGGACCTGTGCGCATGCTCACTAAGGCGCGCGGCGGACGAGGTCCCTGATAGTGCCCCCTCCTGAGGGGCGGACTCCGGACGCCCAGGCTGTCCATTAATTCAGGGTGTTCTTGGTGGAAGATCCTGATCATCCTTGGAGCATGGAAATTCCTGGACGGCTCCCAGGAGTTGCCCTCTGGAGGGTACCCCTTCCATTTCACCAGGTACTGCAGCTGACGACCCACCTTCCTGAAACCCAGTAGCGATTCCACTTCATATTCCTCTACACCATCAATTGTGACAGGTGGTGGAGGAAGTTCCTCTCTATCCGGAAAAGGACTAGGGACCAAGGGTCTCAGCAGGGAGGCATGAAATACAGGGTGTATTCTATACGTCTTAGGTAAGGAAAGCTCAAAGGCCACAGGGTTTACCATCTTCTTGATCTCAAATGGGCCAATAAACTTGGGGCCCAGCTTTCGTGAGGGACACGAGAGTTTGAGGTGAGTGGTTGACAACCATACTTTCTCCCCAGTTTTGAATGAGGGGTTCTCCCTTCTACCTCTGTTATGATACTTCTTGTATTCTTCTTGCGCCTGCTGCATTGTCTCCCGGAGTCTTTGGAAGTTGGATTGGATGGATTCTAATAATTCCTGCACAGCTGGAGCTGGCGATTCGGGAAAGGAGTTTGGGAGGAAGGATGGATGAAAACCGAAGTTTGCCAAGAAAGGAGTTTGATTAGTGGCCAAGTGGGAGGAATCGTTGTACGCGAATTCCGCGTATGCCAGCAGGGAGGACCAGTCATCCTGTGCCGAGGAGCAAAAGCAGCGTGGGTACTGTTCGAGCGTTTGGTTAGTTCGCTCAGTTCATCCATTGCTCTGTGGATGGTATGCTGATGAAAGGCAGGCCCTGATTCCTAGGGACTTGCAGAGTTCCTTCCAAAATTTTGAGGTAAATTGTGAACCCCTGTCTGAGACAATGCTCTTGGGAACCCCATGGAGCCTGACAATCTCTTTAATAAAGATGTTGGCAGTTTCTAAAGCGGAGGGAGTACCAACCATGGGCAGGAAGTGGCTCATTTTGGACAGCCGATCAACTACTACCAGAATGGTAGAAAAGCCCTCTGAGGGTGGTAGATCCACAATGAAGCCCATCGAGATGTCGGCCCATGGGCGCTCCGGGATGGGTAGTGGCTTCAGTAAACCCCAAGGTTTGGTCTTGGGGCCCTTGTTCCATTGGCAAGGTATACAGAAGGAAATGTAGGTTTGGCAGTCCTGTCTCCAGCCTGGCCACCAGAAGGTGCGGGAGACAAGTTCCGCTGTTTTCCGGATTCCGAAATGACCAGCCAGCTTGTGATCATGGAAGGTTTTCAAGATTAAGGGTCTTACTTCTTGGGGAACAAAGATTTTATCCTGGAGCCAGAGCAAGTCTACACGTCTTTCCAGGGTGGCTACAATGGGGTCTCTGCAGTGGTTTGAGGCGGCGTGGAGAGTAGTTGACAGGTCTGTTGGGGTAAGCAGCAGAAAATTCTGGGGAGCCAGAATGGTACTGGGTTCTGTTACTTGGGAGGATTCCGGAGAGATGCGAGAGAGTGCGTCTGCCTTGCTGTTCTTGGACCCTGGCCGGTAGGAAATGTGGAATGTGAACCTCGAAAAGAAGAGTGCCCAGCGGGCTTGGCGGGGCCTTAACCGCTTGGCAGTCCGTAGGTATTCAAGGTTTTTATGATCGGTGAAGATGGTGATTGGGTGGACTGCCCCCTCGAGAAGGTACCTCCATTCTTCTAGAGCAAATTTAATGGCCAATAACTCTCGATCACCCACATCGTAGTTCCTTTCGGGAAGACTTAATTTCCGGGAGGCGAAGGCCACCGGGTGGAGGAGGGCTTTTGGCCCATGTCGTTGAGAGAGGATGCCACCTGTGGCAGATTCAGAGGCGTCCACCTCTAGTACAAAGGGGAGCTGAGGGTCCGGATGCCGTAAAATGGGAGCGGAGGTGAAGAGGGTCTTCAACTTGATGAAAGCATCCTGGGCCTCCTGGGACCACTGGAAGCGGCCATGTTGACGGGTTAGGTGGGTAATAGGAGCAACAATAGCAGAGAATCCGGCGATGAACCTCCGATAGAAATTGGCAAAGCCAATGAATCGTTGCACAGCCTTCTTGTCCTTGGGGGGTGACCACTCTACTACTGCCTTGACCTTCTGAGGATCCATTGAGATGCCTTTGCTGGAAATGATGAATCCTAAAAATTGTACTGTAGTTCTCTCAAATTCAAATTTTTCAGCCTTAAGGTACAGATGGTGGGCTCTGAGGATGGTAAGTACCCTCCTGACGTGTTCTCGGTGAAGTTCCAGGGTAGCTGAAAAGATGAGGATGTCGTCCAAGTATACGACCAAGAAATCATCCAAGTGCTCCCTAAAGATATCATTCACCAAGTGTTGGAAGGTGGCTGGAGCATTGCATAGGCCAAATGGCATCACCAGATATTCGTAATGGCCAAACCTGGACCTGAAGGCTGTCTTCCACTCGTCACCTGCGCGGATCCTGACAAGATTGTAGGCACCTCTTAAGTCGAGTTTAGAAAACACTTTGGCCGTTCGGAATCGCTGAAAGAGCTCGGGGATGAGAGGTAATGGGTACCGATTTTTGACGGTAATCTTGTTAAGTTCCCTATAATCGATGCAGGGTCGGAGTGAACCATCCTTCTTTCCCACAAAGAAAATGCCAGCCCCGGCTGGGGAGGTGGAAGGCCGAATAAAGCCTTTCTCAAGGTTTTCGTCAATATAGGCTTTAAGAGCCTTCAGCTCTGTCTCTGACAAGGGAAATATGCGCCGAAAGGGATCTCGGAGCCAGTGAGCAGTTCGATGGGGCAGTCATAGGCCCGGTGAGGTGGTAGATGGTCGGCCTTTTTTTTATCAAAAACATCCTTAAAGTCCTGGTAGACTGGGGGGATGTGTTGAAGATTCTCCGGTGCCGTGATGACTGCCAGATGAGCACCTGAAGCTGGTGCAAAGCAGTGTAGATGACAGTATGGAGAGGAGAAGGAGACCTCTTTCCGGTCCCAATGAATCTGAGGATCATTGACCTGTAGCCAAGGAAGTCCAAGGATGATGGGGAACATTGGAGAGGAAATAAGATTGAAGCGTAAAAGCTCCTGATGACCAGAGTCCGTGGTAGTGAGTAGGGATGGGCCCGGTGTTCGATTCGAGCCCATGTTCGAATCAAACATCGGGCGTTCGCCCGCTCGGCGAGCCCAGAACTATTTGGGCCGCTCGCATCAAATTCGTGTGATGCGAGCGGCCCGCAATGCATTGCGCTAGTCGCAGTGCAATGCTGGCTGATGATTGGCCAAGCATGCACTGTGACCCCGCATGCTTGGCCAATCACAGCGCCGGCAGTGAGGAGAGCCATAATTGGCTACAGGCAGGATGCCTGTAGCCAATTATAGCTCAGGGCTTTAGTACACGCCCCACGGTATAAGAGGCCGCCGCGGCGGCGGCCTCGCATATTATGTTTCAGTGTCAGCGTGTCAGTGTGTTGCTGACTGCTGACAATATGTGCTTTATTTCTGGGGATTTGTGTGTGCGTGCTGTTAGTACAGCATTGCAGTATCACATCTGGGGGGTGTCTATAGGTGGCCTGTGAAGGGGGGCAGGTTTCCTGTGCTTAGAACTTTCCGTGTAAAAAGTGTCATTTTTTGCAGGAAAAAAGCTATTTAAAAGCACTCGCGGCTAATGAATTGATGGCTCCTGTAACACAGAGAACTGTCATTCATTGATAAAAAACAAAAAAAAAAGCGTGGGGGTCCCCCCAAATTCAATAACCAGTCCCTTCAGGTCTGGGATGGATATTAAGGGGAACCCCAGCCAAAAAAAAAAAAAAAAATGGCATAGGGTCCCCGTCAAAATCCATACCAGACCCTTGAGGTCTGGGATGGATTTTAAGGGGAACCCTAGCCAAAAAAAATGGCGTGGGGTCCCCCTCAAAATCCATGCCAGACCCTTATCCGAGCATGCAACCTGGCGGGCCGCAGGAAAAGAGGGGGGGACGAGAGCGGCCCCCCCTCCCGCCTGAACCGTACCAGGCCACATGCCCTCAACATTGGGAGGATGCTTTGGGGTCCCCCCCAAAGCACCTTGTCCCCATGTTGATGAGGACAAGGGCCTCTTCCCCACAACCCTGGCCATTGGTTGTGGGGGTCTGCGGGCGGGGGGATTATCAGAATCTGGAAGCCCCCTTTAACAAGGGGACCCCCAGATCCCGCCCCCCCTGTGTGAAATGGTAAGGGGGTACAAAAGTACCCCTACCATTTCACCAAAAAAGTGTCAAAAATTGTAAAAATGACAGGAGACGGTCTTTGACAATTCCTTTATTAAAATCTTCTTTCTTCTTTCTTCATCCTTCAGTTTCTTCATCTTCTCCTTCCGTCATCTTCTTCCATCTTCTTCTTCCATTTTCTTCTTCCTCCGATCCGCTTCTTCTTGCGCTGGTCTTCTCGTCCTTCTCGTCCGGCATCTTCTTCCATGGCGTCGGTGTCGGTGTCGGTGTCTCTTCTTGGGCCACTTCTCGCAATGGGAGGCTCCCGCTGTGTGAGGCTTCGCTGCGTCTGACAGGTCTTTTATAATGGAGGGCACCTGGTGACCCGCCCCCTCTGACGCACGGGGACGTCATGGGGAATTCCCTATGGCTTTCCCCATGACGTCAGAGGGGGGCGGGGTCACCAGGTGCCCTCCGTTATAAAAGACCTGTCAGACGGAGCGAAGCCTCACACAGCGGGAGCCTCCCATTGCGAGGAGCGGCCCGACAGAAGAACAGATGCCGACGCCATGGAAGAAGATGCCGGACGAGAAGGACGAGAAGACCAGCGCCAGAAGAAGCGGATCGGAGGAAGAAGAAAATGGAAGAAGAAGATGGAAGAAAATGACGGAAGGAGAAGATGAAGAAACCGAAGGATGAAGAAAGAAGAAAGAAGATTTTAATAAAGGAATTGTCAAAGACCGTCTCCTGTCATTTTTACAATTTTTGACACTTTTTTGGTGAAATGGTAGGGGTACTTTTGTACCCCCTTACTATTTCACACAGGGGGGGGGCGGGATCTGGGGGTCCCCTTGTTAAAGGGGGCTTCCAGATTCCGATAAGCCCCCCGCCCGCAGACCCCCACAACCAATGGCCAGGGTTGTGGGGAAGAGGCCCTTGTCCTCATCAACATGGGGACAAGGTGCTTTGGGGGGACCCCAAAGCATCCTCCCAATGTTGAGGGCATGTGGCCTGGTACGGTTCAGGCGGGAGGGGGGCCGCTCTTGTCCCCCCTCTTTTCCTGCGGCCTGCCAGGTTGCGTGCTCGGATAAGGGTCTGGTATGGATTTTGAGGGGGACCCCACGCCATTTTTTTTGGCTAGGGTTCCCCTTAAAATCCATCCCAGACCTCAAGGGTCTGGTATGGGTTTTAAGGGGGACCCTACGCCATTTTTTTTTTTTTTTTTTTGGCCGGGGTTCCCCTTAATATCCATCCCAGACCTGAAGGGCCTGGTTATTGAATTTGGGGGGACCCCCACGCTTTATTTTTTTCATTTTTTTTATTTTTTATCAATTACTTTTTTTTTATGAATGACTTTCAATGAATGACTGTTCTCTGTATTACGGGAGCCGTCAATTAACATTAGCCGCGAGTGATTTTAAATAGCTTTCTTTTATGCAAAAATGACACTTTTTGCAGAGACAGTTCTAAGCACTGGAAACATGCGCCCCTTTACATGCATACTATAGACACCCCCCAGGTACGAAATTTAAAGGAATATTACACTTTTTTGTTTCAATTTAAGCATTATTAAAATCACTGCTCCTGAAAAAGTGTCAGTTTTTAAAAAAAATTTTTGCATTGATACATGTCCCCTGGGGCAGGACCCAGGTCCCCAAACACTTTTTATGACATTAACATGCATATTAGCCTTTAAAATTAGCACTTTTGATTTCGAACGTTCGCATCCATTATAACTAATAGGGTTCTAAAGCTCGCACGGACTTTAGGTCCGTTCGCGGGTTCTGGTGCGAGCCGAACGGGGGGGTGTTCGGCTCATCCCTAGTAGTGAGGATGGGTGAGGTCTCCTGTGTTACTGGTCCTGAATGTGGAAGGGACCCGTCAGCCAAGTGGACCAGTAAGGGTCTTCCTTTATCAAGGCATGGGATATGCCATTCTTTGGCAACGGAAATGTCTAAAAGGCAGCTGCAAGCACCCGAATCAATTACGGCTGGTAACCGAATCTTCTTTCTCGCCAGCTGTAGGGAGACAGAGAGAGTCACATAAGCCTGAACAAGGTTAATGGTTTGACAGTTCATAGTATGTTGAGGTGGCAACTTACTGGGCCGGATGGGACAGTTCAGCAGGTAATGCCCAGATCCTCCACACTAGAGACACAAGTTGGATCTGCGTCTGCGCTGGCGTTCCTCCTCGGAAAGACGGGGGCGAACTAGGCCTAGTTGCATGGGTTCCCCCTCTGACGCCAAGGAGCCGGATGGCATAGGAGCGGTCGGGTACATAGAGGAACCTCTTGGGGGTACCCACACTGGTCGAGGTCCTTGTAGGCGCTCGGAACGACGTTCCCGCATGCGCCGATCCAGTTTGGTAGCCAACTGGATTAGTTCTTCCAGGGACGTGGGGGTCTCAACACGGGCTAGTTCATCCTTTAAGCTCTCATTTAACCCTAATCGGTATTGGTAATGGAGAGCGGCCTCGTTTCACGTCGTGTCGGCCGACCACTTATGGAACTCTGCTGTATAGTCCTCTACTGGTCTTCTACCCTGGGAGAGGGTATGCAGGGTAGTTTCGGCCGTGGCAGTACGCTGGGGATCATCGTACAGTTGACCCATGGCTTCAAAGAAGGAGTCTACCATGTTTAGCAGAGGGTTCCTTTGCTCCATGAGACCGTGAGCCCAAGTCTGAGGTTCTTCTGATAATAGAGAAATAACGAATCCAACCTTTACGATCTCTGAGGAGAAGGTCCGGGGTTGTAAAGAAAGGTATAAGGAGCAGGCATTTTTGAAGGGCCTGAACTTTTTGCGATCGCCTGAAAATCGCTCAGGCACAGGTACCCTGGGTTCTGGCACAGCCATCATCATAGCAGGTGGAGGTTGGACCTGAGGTGCGGAAGTTCCACTGGCTGACCCGGGAGCTGGGCTTGCAGGAGAGGAGGCAGTTGTCAATTGTTGGAGGCGGCTGTCAACTTGAGCATAGCCTTCTTGTAATTTTTGCACCGCTTCCATGAGGGCAGACACCTGTTGACAAGGACAAGGGACAGCTGACAGACGAACCAGCGTTTGTTTTGTGTGCAGAGGCCTCTCTTTTATAGGCCAGCTGGAGGTCACATGGGGCGTGCGCTAGTGCGCATGCGCCGCTCGGTGGAGCCGCGAGTGCGCGTGCGCTGCCGCAACATCTCCCCACCTCTTCCTATGCGCCGGAGCGCCGGACCTGTGCGCATGCGCACTAAGGCGTGCGGCGGACGAGGTCCCTGATACCGGTTGGGGAAGAAGTTAAATGAGCAGTGATTTACTGATGCTTAAAGTGAAATAATAAATAATAGAAATTCCTTTAAATATAGTGCCTGGGGGGTCCCCTTAGTCTGCCTGTAAAGTGGCACATCTGTACTATGTATAGAACTTTCTGCAGCATAAATGACATTTATCAAATAAATAAAAAATGTTCCCTACATTCTTTCTTAATTTTGTAAACAATGGTTTGGGGAGCCAGTCTGTATGACGTGGTCACAATTTAGTGCACTTGGAACAAGATTAGAGATTTTTTTGGATAAATTCTGGTGTTTGTTTCACAGACTTTGGATAGAAGTAACAGGTGCAGACAAATTGGGCTTTGGGTGTTGGTGGTGCCTTCACACTGTAACCCTATAGAGGTACTCTTGATGAAAGCAAGAATTGGCCTTGCTGTCAAAATTGAAATGATATTCACCTGTCAAAGAGGTGCGGAAAAATTGGGCATTCTGTGTTGGTGGTGTCTTCACACCGTAACCCTATAGACATAATTTTGATAAAAGCAAGAATTGGCCTTGCTGTCAAAATTTTTAATGATATTCACCTCACACCATTGCCATGGATCATGGTCTTCCATAGCACCTTTTACAAGTCATTACCTTGAAAGTTCTAGCCTATGCACTTTCCTGACTCCTGAGCACATTTCTTCATTCCTTTTCTTGGTTGCCACTGTGGTTGGTTCACATGCAATATTGTATAATAGCCTTCCATCTTTTCCTAATTTCTCACTGTTGGTCATTTCTTTTGCACACATGTTGCTTTTTGCTTCACTACTTAATTCTTCCTCTCACTTGGTTTTGGGCTCCCTTCATTTCCTATTCCATTACCTACATTCATGGATACATATAATTTATCTTATTTCAATTATTGGAGCCCACATCCATCACTTTTTGGACATCCTTTCCTACGGGGATTTTTATTATGTGCCCCTTGCTTTCTTACGGACTCCTGTTACCTCAGCTCCCGGTACAGACAATACTAGTAGCCTTGGTTGTTTTTTTCAGTTTTTCCTATTCCACATACAGTTAACATGTGAGTATATGTGTATGGGTAGCCATGTTGTCCTTACCAGTATTTCCCTTTCTATGTTCAGGCACATCACTGGATCTAATTGATACATTCATATTTTTTCTGTAGATTTTTGATGCATCCGCCCCTGAAGAAGTGAAGATGCATCATGGCCTCATTCAATGGCATTTTATGCCTTTCCCTCATCTACCTAGTCCTTATAGTATTTCATCTTCATAATACTCTCATGTTATGGAGGATGGTCTTTTACATTTGTATTGTAATATGCTATGTTTATATTTACCCATTATGGTTTGTAACATGTTATTGATATGTTCTCCAAAAACGTTATGCACTTTTGTACTACGTTATGCTATGCATTATTTTAAGAGAATAAATACCATTTACTTGAACCATTGATTCATTTGTTAGTTGTGCACCACATGCCTCATCTAAAGTCCCAACCTTCTCTCTCTTTATATAGACACAGGGATGGAGACATATTTTTACATCTCATTTAAAGTCCCAAACCCTTCTTTTTTATCTTGAAGAATGAGGGAGCCCATGCACTGCAACATTTACAGAGGCATGAGAAGCAGAGTCGGAAGATTACAATATCTGGAACTGCCTCCTCCCAGCCATGTACTACTCCCAAGTGTTCTGGGGACAGAAAACCATCTCTTAAGGTTTGATGTATGCCTTCCTCTGCTTCAATGACTCCAAAACCGCCATCCTCTTCCTCCTCCTCTTATGTGTTCTGTGGCATCACAAGAATGGTGTCTGCATAAAACGGTCCTTGAGAGGAAAGGAATACCTCCTCTTCCTCCCACTGCTTCCCTGTGAGTGCCCTGTTCATAATGCCATGCAGAGTCTGCTCCACCAGATACACAACAGGGATTGTGTCACTGATGCATGCATTGTCACGGCTCCCCATCCTTGCTGCCTCCTCAAATGGGGACAGTACAATGCATGCATCCTTTATCAGCTGCCAATGGTGAGGGAAGAAAAGACAAGGGAAAACAGGGAGAAATTAAACAAGAAAAATTCCCCCAAGAAGAAGATCGGGAGACCTGTTGCTAGATTAATATAATACATTTTAAAAATAGAATAAAGAACAGATTGTATAAGAAAACACTTCAAAATTCTTATAGCGAAGGGAGATCACATAGGCAAAAACCACAAAGAATTAAAAGGAGACAACGTTATCTGTTTAAAAGGGGGAAAAAATGCAGCTGCACACACACTTGCACATACCTAATCACAATCTATTCACAGGCATTCCGATGGTTGCAGCTTTAATCAAGCAATGTAGGCAAAGGGGCCTGTGACTATAGTCCATAAATGGGTGGTTTGTGCGTGTAATCAAACAAAGCTTTGTAGGTACATTATACTTCAATACAGCATGGAGCAAGATGGTGATGCATTAGCATAGCAATTTTTAAAGCAGTTCCATAAAGAGAAATTTGTAGATTAACTTTGTTTCATAGAGTAGTCCGGCAGCACCGTGTAATCATGGAGCGCATAAGCACACAGCAATCAGGTAGTAGTAAGCATATTATTATATCCTTACTTCAGCAGAATGCAGTGGCTCAAGCAGGGAAAGCAGAGCATATAGCACATAAACACACAGCAAACAGGTACTGTTTAGGCATATAGGTGTACCCTTTCTTCATCAAAATGCAGTGGATCAAGCAGGGGAAGCAAAGCAGGGGCAAAGCAAAGCAGAGGCAAACAGTCACATATAGTCAGGGACTGTGCTAGAGTGTTCTTATGTCAGCCTTTCAAGGCTGCTTACCGCTTCCTGCTTGCTTTTCTGACTGATGTCAGTCTAGAATTTAGTTGCAGATTTATTCAGTTTTTATATACTATGTTTAACGAAACTAGGTAGATCCGGGCACAAAATATATTTTTTCCGGAAGAAAAGACAAGCCTGCTTGAGCCTGTCATTGTACCATACTCACACAGGTACTCGTTGACGGCCTCTGCTGCATGTGTAGCTGCTGCTGCATTTCCAAAGTTGAGTTCCACCTGCTAGGCATGTCACTAATCAGGCAGTTTACGGGCAGGTGGAATTCTTGCTGAATTTCAGCCAACTGAGCACTGGCTGTGTATGACCACCTGAAATGGCTACAGACTCTTCTGGCCGGCTTTAGCAGATCTTCCAACCCTGGGTACCTGTTTATGAAACGCTGCACCACCAAATTGACGACATGTGCCAGGCATGGCACATATGTCCACTTTCCCTGTCTGAAGTTAGTGCCATTATCACTGACCACCATTCCTGTCTCCAGCTGGTGTTGCGAGAACCACCTCTGGACCTGCCCCTGAAGAGCTGATAGAATTTTTGCTCCAGTGTGGCTCCTATCTCCTAGACAGACCAGCTGAAGCACTGCATGGCACCTTTTAGCCTGACTTATTGAATGGCCCCTTGAACTATTAGGGGGTACTGGTGGATCATAGGACAATTCAGCAGAGGAGGGCATGGAGGATGAGGAGGGGGTGGGGCTGACAAATCTTGCATCATCACCACCAGCTGTATGGAGGCATAGCAGCAAAACAAGCTGCATCATTAACTAAATATAGCGTCCCTTACCATGCTTGCTGGACCACGTGTCAGCAGTAATGTGGACCTTATGGCTGACTGCCTTGCTCAAAGTTGCCACAACATTGCCTTTCCCGTGATGGCACAGAGCTGGAATGGCCTTAAGCTCAAAGAAATTGAAGCAAAGCGACTGGGAACCTGCCATGTGGTACAGCACATTCTGCAAAATCACGGAAGGGGCAGAATCCACCAGACGGAAAGGCAGGAGTTGTAAAATCAGCAGCTTTGACAAGTGTGAATTTAGAAGCTGGGCATGTGGGTTGCAGTGACTGTATTTTTTTATGGCTGCAACAGCTGGGGCAGAGAAATTTGCCTGCTATTGTCTACAGCTGGCGGTGTGCTGCTGGCAGACATGCTGCAAGGACCTGTGACACCCTTCACTATACCATCATCCCTGTCAGTAGAGACTGCTGAGAGGTCATGAGATATAGTTGGGTAGACCTGAAAGGTGAGGAATGAGGATGAGCAGAATTGCCTCCCTTTTGTCTGGCTTTTAGGTGCTCTTGTCAGTGGGCTGAGTGATGGGAGGTTAAATGCCTTGTCAAGCATGTGATACCCAAATTGCTGGTGTTTTTGCCATGCATCATCTGCTTGAGGCAAAGTTTGCAAATCGCAACAGTGAGATCGGCTACATATGTGTTAAATAAGGCCCAGACAGCTGAGCTGTGGAAAGTGGGCCGGGAGATAACAGGTCTACAATGTGATGGAATAGGATGGCTGCTCTTAAAAAAAATGCACACATATATAAATACTCTTCCTTCACCAAAATAAAAGAGAATAAGAAGGGTATTTATATCTGTGTGTATTTTGATATTATTTTCATTCAAGTTTTGACATTTATAATGATATTTTGTATTTACGTAAAGAATAACTAAAGGAAAAACTTTTTTTCTTAGTTTTAGATAGGTTGGAGAGGTATTCATTTTGTTTTTTTTTCATAGTTTTCCTTCCAGGTCACCAGAACCAGTGTTCCCATTGGAAAAGATTTCCCCTCTATTACTGTTTTGGGGACAACCCAAAATTTGGGTTTTATCTTTTACTTTTACTTTCAATGATAATGGTAAATAGGAGTAAAAGAGGAGCACAGAAAGCAATAAAAACGGAAAGGTGTTCTAATTCATCTCCACTCTATCCAAAACTAAAAATAGAAATGTTGCTTATAGATCTACTTTAAGTAAATCAACCCCAATGATTCTGTGTTTTTCCATATTTAGGTTTCTATGCATTATTGTTGAGAGACCTGATCCAAAATGGTAGAGACTCCTCCAAATTGGCTATTGGATTTTTTTACACTCCTTAAATACGCATGCCTGGACCACTACTTATTTAACTCATGCATTTATTTATTTATTTAGTAAATTGACTTTAGCGCAGTTTCATGAGATAATTACTGAGCGTTTTTGCTTTTTGAGGTAAATACAATATAATGGGGATAGTGAAATTAAATTTTCAGCATCGCATGCAATATTTGGGAAAAATGTATCAGATCACCTAAATACCACATGCGATTTGCTTTAATGAATTGAGCCTACTGTGTTTAGATGGGACTTTACAGGGATTCTGCTTATACACACAAATGTAAATCTATAACATGTCATTGATTAGAAACATGTAAAAATAACATTGATCATTATCATGGCCTGCTATTTTTATCTGAGTACAGTATGTTAGGTACAGTTCTCTTCACTCCCAACATGTTTTGAATAGACTATTTCTTCCTCAGGGAAACAAGAATCTTTAAGCTCCGTGAGTGGTTGGGACAATCAACAAGGAAGAGATTACTCAGAGCTAGGGATGGGCCCGGTGTTCGATTCAAACCCATGTTCGAATCAAACATCGGGCGTTCGACCGCTCGTCGAGCCCAGAACTATTTGGGCCGCTCGCATCAAATTTGTGTGATGCGAGAGGCCCGCAATGCACTGCGCCAGTCGCAGTGCATTGCTGGCTGATGATTGGCAAAGCATGCACTGTGACCCCGCATGCTTGGCCAATCATAGAGCCAGCAGCGAGGAGAGCCATAATTGGCCACAGGCAAGATGCCTGTGGCCAATTATAGCTCAGGGGGTTTAGAACACGACCCACACTATAAAATGCCGCCGCGCCGGCGGCCTCATGTAGTGTGTTCCAGCGTGTCAGTGACAGTATCTGCTGTGATCCATTCTGCAGTGCTGCTGAGTCTGACATTATCTGTGCTGTGATTCTGGGGATTAGTGTGTGCGTGCTGTTAGTACAGCATTGCAGTATCACATTAAAACACCTTTACCCTTCTGGCCTGTTGTGTCATCGAAGGCTGCCATCTGCGGCTAATGAATTGCTGGCTCCCGTAACACAGAGAACAGTCATTCATTGAAAGTCATTGATAAAAAAAAAGTCATTGATAAAAAAAAAAAGCGTAGGGGTCCCCCCAAATTCAATTACCAGGCCCTTCAGGTCTGCTATGGATATTAAGGGGAACCCCAGCCAAAAAAAAAAAAAATGGCGTGGGGTCCCCCTCAAAATCCATACCAGACCCTTGAGGATTGGCGTGGGGTCCCCCTCAAAATCCATACCAGACCCTTGAGAATTTTAAGGGGAACCCCGGCCAAAAATTACGAGAGCGCCCCCTCCCTCCTGAACCATACCAGGCCACATGCCCTCAACATTGGGAGGGTTCTTTGGGGTCCCCCCCAAAGCACCTTGTCCCCATGTTGATGAGGACAAGGGCCTCTTCCCCACAACCCTGGCCATTGGTTGTGGGGGTCTGCGGGCGGGGGGCTTATCGGAATCTGGAAGCCCCCTTTAACAAGGGGACCCCCAGATCCCAGCCCCCCCTGTGTTAAATGGTAAGGGGGTACAAAAGTACCCCTACCATTTCACAAAAAAAGTGACAAAACTGGTAAAAATTACAGGAGACGGTCTTTGACAATTCCTTTATTAAAATCTTCTTTCATCTTCTTTCTTCTGGTCTTCTTCCTTCTTCCTGTCTTCATCCTTCGGTTTCTTCATCTTCTCCTTCCGGCATCTTCTTCCATCTTCTTCTTCCTCCGATCCACTTCTTCTTGCTCTGGTCTTCTCGTCCGGCATCTTCTTCCACCTTCTTCCATGGCGTCACCTGGTGACCCCGCCCCCTCTGATGCACGGGGACGTCATGGGGACTTCCCTATGGCTTTCCCCATGACGTCAGAGGGGGGTGGGGTCACCAGGTGGCCCCGCCCTCCATTATAAAAGACCTGTCAGACGCAGCAAAGCCTCACACAGCGGGAGCCTCCCATTGCGCGGAGCGGCCCAAGAAGAGACGCCGACGCCATGGAAGAAGATGCCGGACGAGAAGACCAGAGCAAGAAGAAGCGGATCGGAGGAAGAAGAAGATGGAAGAAGAAGATGGAAGATGCATTGATACATGTCCCCTGGGGCAGGACCCAGGTCCCCAAACACTTTTTATGACAATAACATGCATATTAGCCTTTAAAATTAGCACTTTTGACTTTGAACGTTCGCGTCCATTGTAATTAATAGGGTTCTTAAGTTCGCACGAACTTTAGGTCCGTTCGCGGGTTCTGGTGCGAACCGAACCGGGGGTGTTCGGCTCATCCCTACTCAGAGCACCATTCAGCCCGAAATCCAAAATGGAAAGATCACCAGACAATATAGTCAGCCTTCCTACAGGTACTTAGAGTGTTTTTTCATTTTTGGATTTTCAATTTCTTTTACTGTATTATACATGAAACAAGTTTTTTTTTTTTATGGTAAGCAGTAACAAGCTTTGAAAAGAAAAGCTACATATTTTTTCTCTCTTTATATACAGTAGCTCTTCAATTTTCAAAACTTAAAAAGTCTATGTGCAACAAAAAAAAAGTCTACACGTTACCTAAATAAAAAAATTGAGTTTCGAAGCCTGAAACTGCATTTCCAAAAAAGCAAAGAAACTTTGAGTCCTACTTGAGTCCTACAACTTTGAAGTTGCTCTTAATGTGTACTTCAACCCCAAAACACACAAGCACACACACAAGTATTAAGGCTTACACCAGGGGTGTCCAAACTTTTTTCAAAGAGTGCCAGATTTCATGAAGTGAAAATGCGTGAACCATTAAAATTAAATGAAAATTAAATTCTTTATGCAAAGTTTATTGCAAACGGCATACTATTCATTTCATAACATTAATGACAATGTATAATACCTATCTCTCTCTATTTTTCTCTCTCTCTCTCGCTCTCACAAAAGGAAAGGAACCACGTTCCGGTTTCATGTGCCCCCCAAGTATATCCATCTGTGGCCCCCAAAGCTTGAGCGTGTTATGTTTTTTTATATTGTTAATATATCTATCTTCTTTAGCCTGACAAATCCAGAGTGACACGCTCGTTCTTAGTATGAGCCGGGGGATGTGGCTGGGCGTGTTCACAAGTCTATGTGCCCTAGCCTGCAAGGAATCTGACAGTGGGCAGCGCCACTGCCAATCACAGGCACTGTGACATTTCCCGATCTCTGCATCTGCAGTCCTCAGATGCAGAGATCGGAAATAGTCACAGTGCTTGTGATTGGCTCTTCGCGCTGTCAGCTTCATATCGGCTCGGGCACATAGACTTGTGAACACGCCCAGCCACATGCTCTGGCTCATACTAAGAATGAGCGCAGCGCTCGGGATTTGTCAGGCTAAAGAAGATAGATATATTAACAGCATAAAAAACATAACACGCTCAAGCTTTGGGGGCCACAGATGTATATATATGCAACTTTCAAATGGGGGCCATATCAAACCAAAACGCGGGCCGCAAATGGCCCGTGGGCCAGACTTTGGACATGCCTGGCTTACACTGTTTGTGCTTTTAGTTTATTTCACAGAACAAGTGACATGGGCACTGCATTTCTGAAATGATATCAAGAATTTTCTGTACTTGCTGAAAAATAAAACAAATGAAGTCACTACATGTAGTATAACTGAACTTTTTTGTTTAACATAGAGTGGAGAGGAAAAGGAATGCCTGATGGGTTTTTACAGCTGTCTGTTTCCCTTTTAGGGAGATTCACCCTCTTTATTTACCTGTTTACCATTTTCACTGAGAGTAAAAGCGAAAGAAAATCCCAAATTTTGAGTGGTCACTAGTAATAGAGAGAATATCTTTCAATAGAGACACTAATTCTGGTGATCCTGGTGACTACCAGGGATTTTCCTGACTTTGGAGGGATTTCCTCTCACGTCTTGTTTGGCTATGGGACAAGAAGTGAAAGGAAATCTCCTCAGTGGGATGCAGATGACAAAACAACCTGACAGGGGTTGTAACCCTCCCTCACTCTATCCAAAGTGAGAAAAGTTTTCCCTTCACTTCCCTTAAGGATTGGTAAGCGGCAACATGTTTTAGTTCTTGTTTTTTTTTTTTATATCTTTTAATACCTGCCCAACAACTGACCAATAGGCATCAGATGTTGTATCGTGATTCCCTAGCAAAGATGTTTCCTACTCTATCCATGAAACCATTTTACTTATTTTTTTTCTTTTTAGCAATCCTGTAGATCTATGTTTAAGAACTGCAACAGATTCCATACGTATATGGAATTTTGTCCTCATGTATTTTACTTAGTAACACACTGAACAAAGCATGCATACGTGTGTGTATGTGTGTATGTGCATTTGTAAGGAGAACATCTTTAAATGAAAAAAAAACTTCACAGACGAAGTTCTGCGGAAAATCCATTCATTTTCTATAGAAATTTGCCAGATTAGATTTGTAAATCAAAAACCAATATATAACATGCAAGAATTGATCTCTTTTATATTCCTCAGTTACATTTTTGTGAAGCACATTTAGAAGATTTAGAACGTATTTGCGCCTGCTGGTTGAGCCATTATATGCTTGAGTTCATACATCTATTTGTGAGGCTATAAAACAGGCATCGACTACCCATGTAAATTGTGTTCTCCACAATAAATTATATGCATACTTGCAAAAATACATAACTGCTGTTGGTTGGGTTATGTAGCTTGAATACTAATGATGTGTAAAGTTGCATTGTCCCTCTTCTTGGGCCTAATTTAGCTGCTACATCAGAAATTATGTAGAAAAAAAACACTTTATCCTCTCACCGAGAAATAAAATGGCACTTAGAGACACCTACATATCTTTTTTTATGAAACACCTCCATTTTCATATTAATTTTGGTTGCTCTGGGTTCATGGAAAAGTCGCTCTACTGCCATGTCAGTAAAAGACTATTGTGTATAAAGAAAAGAAAATACTTTTTTTAATGTTATTTTTTACAATATCTCATGTTAGATTGCTATAATTAATAGCTTATCATTCTCTGCTATTACAGTATACATGGTTAGCATAATAAATATATTGCATTCTTTATGTTGAATGTATTTTTATGTTTTATAATATTTTAAAAGCTAAATAGAGAATTGGATGACATTACTTAATCAACTCTCAAGTGATTAATTTGCTTGTGGAATATTAAGGTAAATTACTGCAGCATTAATGAGATCTCCTGTTTACTGCTAATTGCTGTTATGGATGTGATGGAGTTTAAATTCTATTTTCTGCCTGCACCCAGCAAACAAATCTTCATTTATTTGAAAGTAGAATACATTTTCAAAAGGCTCGGCAAAGATTCACTGTAACAATGTTTTGGCGACCCACCCAATGGAAATCATTTGGTTAAATTTAATAAATGGCAGCTGACATACAAATGTTGATGTTTGCTACAGAGAAGCCCTTATTAGATAATGGAAAGAGCAATGTGTAAAGTACAATAAAACATAAAAACCAATCAGCAGGAATCCATTATGATTCTGTCTAACATAAATTTCTTCATTGGTTTATTAAATAGTTTCAGTGGTGTCTGTTTCACTTACCGAAGGAAGTCCAGCACTGAAAAGTGCTGAAGAGGTATGCTACCATTGTGCTGATAAAACATATCTAAATCCTCAAACCAAAAAGGTTATATATTGCAAGTTACTAGTACTTTGATATGGTGGCTGCCTTTTTGAACCTTTTTTTCTCTTTTTTACCCTACTGTATCAGCGGAAACAAGGCAAGGCTACAGAAACCTTCCCCTCTCTCTTTCCACAACATGCAGGGACATGGTTCTGTAGTCTGAGATAACTAGAAGCATTGTAACTGATAAGAATGCAGCACATACAGTATATACCAAACTGTGACAAAAAAAGTACAAACTCGCTATGCCTCTTACTAAATAATTCAGACTGTCTACCTTTCAAAACGGGGGATTTTGGGGGAATTTGTACTGTCCTGGCATTTTAAGGGCATCAAGAATTTAGATAGCTGGTCAGTACATCAGGATTGATCGATTTTTAAATATCTGTATATATATATCATAACTTATAACTTTCACAGAAGCCAATTAATATACACTTATTGGGATTTTTTTTACCAAAGACATGTTGGATGTAGAATATATTTTTGCCTAAATTTATGAAGAAATTAGATTTTACCTATTAAAATAGCATAGTGCTGAATAGAAAAAAATGGCCTGGTGATGAAGGTGATAAAACCTTCCAGAGCTCAGGTGGTTAAAAAAAGGGTATCTGCTTACGTATGGAAGAAGGTGCCTGTGAAGGAATAGAGATGAGATAGGTGTTTCTGGAACCCTTGAGGTCAATGACGTCAGGGGCATCCCAGTAATGCCAATGACTAAATACGGTTGTGTCCATATATGATCAATGACATCACCTGCAAGACATCCATATTTTGTATATATGAGTTGTCATTCACCAGACTTGTCATTCAGCAGAAGTGTAGAAATGGATGCAAATGTGTGTCAGGGGGCATTTTTTTTCTTTTTGTGGGTTGGTGGGTGTCAGAGATCATGCTTAACATGGATTCGTGCATCTACATTGCTAGACAATGTGATTAATGGTGGATGTACATCATGGGACTTTTTTTTTTTTAATTAAAGCATTTGTCAATAACTGTGTGTGTGTTATTTTTTACTATTTACATCAGGGGTCTCAAACTCACGGCCCTCCAGCTGTTGCAAAACTACAAGTCCCACCATGCCTCTGCTTGTGGGAGTCATGCTTATAACTGTTAGCCTTGCAATGCCTCATGGGACTTGTAGTTTTGCAACAGCTGGAGGGCCACCAGTTTGAGACCCCTGATTTACATTTTCTATGTAAATAAGTAGGGATGCTATGAACCCCTTATTTATTAACATAGAGGGGGCAATATTCAAGAACCCCCTTATTGATAAAGGGAGCTTCCACATTCCAATAAGCCCTTCCACCTGCAGACCACCACAATCATGCACTTGCCCTCATCTTTCCTGGCCAGCCAGGCTGCATGCTGAGATAAGGGTCTGGCATGGATTTTTGGGTGCTTTTTTTTTTTTTTTGTGTGTGATTCCCATCTTAATCTGATGGGGGACCTTAGATACCAGCCTCCCATGTAAATAGGTAAGGGGTACATAGTACATCAACTCATGCACAAAAAAAATAGTAAAATAAATATACAATACAAGCACAGTATTTGACAAAAAAAAGCAAAAAATGTCCCATGATATACATCCATCATTAATAATGCCTGTTGACCCACCAAAAGCACACCATAGACAATAAAAGGAGAGGTTTATGGAGTGCAGAAGGGAGGGGGCTGGGTTATGAAACTGATATTCCTGAAGTAGTCAAAATAGTGTATAAGTTCAGAGGCATATTGCAAGTGAATAAAAAACGAATTAATGGAAAGGAAAAATGCAGCAAGTAGTGTTTAAAATATTATCTCAGCAATGGGGGCGGAATGATAAAAAACAGGAATATTTTAGGCTAAATGGCAAGAGATTGGAAAACAAATGGCATGGGGAGCTGGGCACTACCCTGCAGTACAAGCACCAATAGGAAAAAAGTGTAACAATTCCATTTGGTGGGAAGCAGCAATTTTGGAGGGAATGCTTAACAACAAGGAGGCACCCAACTACCCCCTCCCATGTGAATGTGTAAGGGGTACTTACTAACGTAAATCTAAAGTATAAAAATAAAACACACACACAAACACATTTTTGACAAGTCCTTTTTAATTAATTAAAAAAAAGTTCCACAGTTCAGATCCTTATCAATCACCGTGCCCCACCCCCACAAAAAGAAAAAAAAAACAATGTTTAAATGTGACAATACTATTCATATTCATCAAAAGACAGCTCCCCAAGCTGTTGTCAGCAATAAAAGGCAACCTATTATGTCAAGCAACAGTTGCCAGAGCAAAAATGCCAGCAAGCTAGTAGTCAATCACTTGAAGTTGTATGATGTCTCTCTTCCCTCATGTAAAAGATACGAGGGACATGTTAAAAATTTTAGAAGATATTTATATTCGAGTGATGTCCTGGCTAGTAGATATGGAAAAGTGCAGTGCTAATAGTGCAAAACAAATACAAGTGTATTACTATAAATAAACACTTCTAGGTTATGGTAATTCAAACTGTAAATGTGAGACCACCAAGGGAAAATAAAATATACAAAGTCACTTTTTACAGTGATAAAAGGTTCAAATATTCAGATATGCAATGAAAGAAGGAGTCCCGATATATATGATCCATCAAAGGTATGTGGAAATCCACCGGTGTCACCCTGAAGCTGAGAAGATAGCCGGGAACACCACCACGAGAATAAGAGGAGACTTACCAGAATTTGATGACTTAGAGAGGCTTATGCCACCCAAGTCCTAAAGGCTTGTTAGGTTAGTCAAACCCAATGGAGGCAGCTGGTCCTGGGTACGTCTCAGTTGATAAATATCAAACATCAATAAGATATGGGATGTGAATCATGAAAAACTTCCTTGGAGAGCAGAGGCTTTGGTACTCCATAACATACGTCATGCAAATAAAAGAACTTGCATAGCGTGATACTGTTTAAAAAGTAGTATTTAATAAATATTAAATTGAACACTCACATTTAGAAGAACATAGAAAGGCTTGTAAATGCATACAGGTACATAAAGCAATGTGTGTAGGAAGATCCAACCGACGCGTTTCGACTAAACAGTTGTCATCTGGGGTGTGAACCCCTCACACCTACACAGCTTAAATAAAGATGATGGCCCCTAAAAAAGCCTGAGGCCGGAAATGGCTCCACATGACATCACTTCCTGTCTGGGACCCTGAAGAAATAGGTTAGAAAAAAATGAGGGTTTTAAATAAATTTTTTAAGAGGGAACTAGTTCAATTTCAACAGTGGATGGATGACCGACCTTAAAAGAAATGTCCCCTATATAGAAAAAAAATCGTTCCCGAAATGACAAGCATTACAAAATGGAATCCGATATCCAGGCCTCGTCTTGAAAGCGAGGCCGGGAATCGTGACTTCCACTTCACGGACCAATCGCAAGCGCAAGGACGCAGTCATCACAGCCAAGTCTTGTTATAAAAACGAGGCCGGAAACGATCATCCCACCCAAGCCTCGCTGTAACGAGGCTAGGAACCATAACTTCCGCCTAACGGACCAATCAGCGGATGGTGCAGGACGGCAACCAAGCCTCACTATGAGAAAAGAAAACGATAGTGTCATCGTCAGCCAAGCAATGTCTGTGGACCAATCACCGAAAGGGAAATGGTCTTGGTAATAACAACCAAACCGTAGTATAAGAAAAAAACGGAAGTTGACATCGGCGAATAATAAATCTGACTCCATAATAGAGTGGACTTGAACAATGTTAGTTTTAAATGTAGCAAAATTGGCTTTGGCTACAGTTGGGGGGTCATCAAATAATATAAATAAATAAACCAAATGTATAGATATATTAATTACTCATAGCAAAAAAAGAATTTTAATAAAAAATCAATAAAATTAATAAAATTGGTCACACTCGTATTCCTTATCGGATAGCCTAAAAGGACACACGGAATTAATATCTAAAATCCGCCTGCTCCCCATGTTATTTCACAATCCTCAATTCATTCCGGGAATGAACATTAAAGATCTCCAATGGTGGTTGGACAAAGGGTTGTACAGAATTGGAAATTTTTTCAATCTCTCTTGCCCAATCTCCCTTAACTACTCTACTAGCAAACTGGATATGCCTATCTCTGAGAGATTTAGATTTCTCCAAATCTCCAACTTTCTCCACACATTGTGGAAGACTAAACCTTTGCCTCCCTCTATTACTCTTTATGAACAGTGGTGCACTCAGACCATGGAGCAGAGAGGAGGAATATCAGTGATCTACGAGTCACTTGCCAAATGCCACTCTAAACCTAGATATATGACTGATTGGGAAAAGGACCTCTTGTGAGAGTAGGACATTGAAGAATGGTATGCCGCGACCTCTAGGGCCTACCATGGAATATTTAACCCTTTGATCGCCCCTGATGTTAACCCCTTTCCTGCCAGTGTCAATAGTACAGTAACAGTGCATATTTTTAGCACTGATCACATCACTGTAATAATGTCACTGGTCCCCAAAAAAAGTGTCAAAAGTGTCAGTTAGGTGTCCGATTTGTCCACCGCAATGTTGCAGAAGCTGCTTTTGGAACAAAATATTTGCCTTGATACGCAAAATTACTGGTATTACAGTCACAAAAGAGCCACGCATAGCCTTATTAAATTTCCCTATTGACAAGGCATCTAAGAATACAGGGTAATTGATACACTTCATTTTTCTTGGGGCTAAATTAACTATTGCCAGAGCTTGGAAGCGACCCTTTTTCTCTTTTGCCATGATGAAACGTAAAATTTCATGGATCATGGCCAAGGAGAAAATGGTCAGCATCCTACAGGACACAGTTTGGAAGTTTGAAGCCACTTGGAAACCATGGACTGACTATATAAGTACACCTTTGAATCTAACATAGGGTGCTCCAGCCCCACGCGATACAACAGATCTTCTACCCCCTTCCTTTGCCCCTATTATATTTCTATCTCTTTCTCATCTACCTTTCTTTAATCTTTACGGGTGTTTCTTCCCAAGTAACTGCCCGTGTTACTTACAGTTCTGTTATACATTGGATTATACTTCTAATCCAGAATTTATATACATTGATGTCTGATATTGCTTAGTGGAGTGGTGATCGGCCCTGGATCCCAGACACAGCTTGATCCCAAAGGGGGTGGCTGGGAGTGGGGGCTATCCCTCATCCTACTGTTTCACGTGATCTTCAATGTTAGCTTAAATACATGATCCATAACTAGCTATTATACTGTTGTTTAATTCTCAATGTTTTAACCTCCATTAAGGTGATATATATTATGTATACACTTTTATTGAATTTTTAGAGCAGAAAAAACAAACTATTGAAAGTAAAAGTAATAAAATTGTTATATATGGTAAAACCCTTAATAAAAAACACATGGCTGACACTTTATGCGACAATGAAAAATTAAATGTTAAAGGTATACTACACTACCCTTAAAAAATTAATGGAGTACAATTTTTTTTTTTTAATATTAAGAAGGATAAAAATAAGAGATGGTTCTTTGTACCATGAACTCCAATATTAAACATAGAAGTAACCTTAGGCTCTATTTATAAAATAATTAATATCCCACTCCACATTCATCCCTTGTGGGAGATGAGTCTGCAGCTCATATATCCAGAAGGTTTCCAATCTGGATACCCCTCTAGTGTTGGCTCCGCCCCTTCACGGGGAAATGTATCTATTCATAATCAAAAATTGTGGTACTGTTGGATCATGAGCATGATGTTGTCGGTAGTGTCAAGGAACTGTATGTAACCCTAGCTGTAAATTACTGTATAGTTCTACTAATGTACTGCTTGCCATATCTGATTAAACTTGGTAGTACCAAACATACAGTTCCTTGACACTACCGACAACATCATGCTCGTGATCTAACAGGAACACAATTTTTGATTATAGATGGCTACGCCCCTCCACGGGGCAATGTATCTAACACTAGAGGGGTATCCAGATTGGAAACTTTCTGGATATATGAGCTGCAGACTAATCACCTGCAAGGGATGAATGTGGAGTGGGATATTAATTCTTTTATAAATAGAGCCTAAGGTTACTTCTATGTTTAATATGGGAATTCATGGTACAAGGAACCATCTTTTATTTTTATCCTTCTTAATATTTCTAAAAAAAAAATTGTACTGCATTAATTTTTTAAGGGTAGGGTAGTATACCTTTAACATTTCATTTTTCATTGTCGCTTAAAGTGTCAGCCATGTGGTTTTTATTAATGGTTTTACCATATATAACAATTTTATTACTTTTAAATTTTGTTTATTAAAATTCATTTTTTGCTATGAGTAATTCATATATCTATACATTTGGTTTATTTATTTATATTTTTTGATGACCACAACTGTTGCCGAAGCAGTAATTTTGCTACATTTAAAACTAACATTGCTCCCTAAGTCTGCTCTATTATGGATTAGGATTTATTATTCGCCAATGTCAACTTCCGTTTTTTTTTTCTTATACTACGGTTTGGTTATTATTACCAAGACCATTTCACTTTCGGTGATTGGTCCGCAGACGTTGCACGGCAGACGATGATGATATCCGTTTCCTTTTCTCATAGTGAGGCTTGGTTGCGGTGGTTGCTGCCCAGCGTCTTCCGCTGATTGGTCCGTTAGGTGGAAGTTATGGTTCCTAGCCTCGTTTTTACAGCGAGGCTTGGGTGGAATGATCATTTCCGGCCTCGTTTTTATAACAAGACTTGGCTGTGATGACTGCGGCCTTGCGTTTTGCGGATTGGACCGTGAAGCGGAAGTCACGATTCCTGGCCTCGCTTTCAAGGCGTGGCCTGGATATTGGATTCCATTTTGTAATGCTTGTTATTTTTGGAACGATCTTTTTTCTTTATAGGGGACATTTCTATTAAGGTCGGTCATCCATCCACTGTTAAAATTGAATTTGTTTCCTCTTGAAAAATTTAAAAATGTATTTAAAGCCCAAATTTTTTTCTAACCTATTTCTTCCGAATCCCAGACAGGAAGTGATGTGGAGCCATTTCCAGCCTCAGGCCTTTTTTGGGTCATCATCTTTATTTAAGCGGTGTAGGTGTGGGGGGTCCACACCCCAGATGACGACTGTTTAGTCGGAACGCACACATCGCTTTCTGTACCTGTATCCATTTACAAGCCTTTCTATGTTCTTCTAAATGTGAGTGTTCAATTTAATATTTATTAAATACTACTTTTTAAACAGTATCACGTTATGCAAGTTCTTTTATTTGCATGACGTATGTTATGGAGTACCAAAGCCTCTGCTCTCCAAGGAAATTTTTCATGGTTCACATCCCATATCTTATTGATGTTTGATGCTTATCAACTGAGACATACCCAGGACCAGCTGCCTCCATTGGGTTTGACTAACCTAACAAGCCTTTGATGACTTAGAGAGGCTTATGCCACCCAAGTCCTAAATTCTGGTAAACCTCCTCTTATTCTCAGTGGTGGTGTTTACGACTATCTTCTCAGCTTCAAGGTCACACCGGTGGATTTCCACATACTTTTGATGGATCACATATGCAAGGAAAGAAAGAGTCCCGATATATATCTGAATGTTTGAACCTTTTATCACTATAAACAGTGACTTTGTATATTTTATTTTCACTTGGTGGTCTTACATTTACAGTTTGAATTACCATAACCTAGAATTGTTTATTTATAGTAATACACTTGTATTTGTTTTGCACTATTAGCCCTGCACTTTTCCATATCCACAGCATTGCTTTTTGTCTATAGCTGTGCTGGCTGCTAATTTGTTTGGCATTTGTTCTCACAGCGCAGTATATTATTTTCTATTTTTCACTTTGGATGTCCTGGCTAGTAGCCATTGATATTGAGACACTGTATAGTTCTATTTTGCACCAAAAGGGAATTGAAGTGATAGCAGTTTTTCTAAGCAAACTAGAGCAGTCTTCTTGGCACTATAATTCATTTGTCTTGAACTACTTAGGCATATTCTTACAAAAAACATATTTTTGTTTCAGGACTTCAAGTACCCCCAGATGCAGAGGGTGGCAATGGGACACATTGTGCCCCCTACTATGCAAAACTGTACCTGGACGGTATGTGAAAGAGTCTTGTTTTCTGATGAGTCAGTGTAGCTGTACATGTGCCATGTGTTGACTTGGCACAGGTACATCAACAATGTTTTATGATCTGGACAGGCCCTCGTAGTGAAATGGATGACTTTGTGACTTACATGGGGTCAAATAGGTTTAAACTCAAATTTGATTTTTTTTTACCTTAGACAATGAAATGGGGAGATGGGAAGATGGCTCTTTTACATCTATTGAACCTAGGTTCACACTAGTGCTGCTGCAGAGCCATATGCATTTCTAACATCCAATACAAAAAATGGATAAAGACATGAATGCAAAAATGGACGTCCTCTGCTTGCATCCATTTACCTATATTCAGGTCTGTTTAAATGGAACAGGATGGAGGTTTGTTCCGTTTAAAAAAAAAGAACCTGAATGAATGCAGATGTAAATGGATGATCATCTGTTTACATCCGTTTTCCCATAGAAATGAATTGCTGTATATTTTGATCAATCAACAGATGGATGGAAAATGGACAGATGGGCATTAAGGACAAACCAGAACTCACTTTTAAATGTGCCAGATTAATTTGTGATCAAGTGATGCAAAGTCACTATGTTGGTAATAAAAAGATGGATCTTTATGAAAGGAAAGGCATCTATGCATGTGGGGCATTCAATCAATGCCCAGGAACAAAGGAGAATGTGTCTAACTGCTGACGTGGACCTCCAAATACCAAATAAATGGTCAAACTGTGGGAGTTTTATATCTCATTATAGGTACTTGCATTGCCTTTTACAACAGTAATACAAAAAAACTATTCTGAAAATGAATTTATGACCATTTCTATTTGATTTCCAAAGGCAAAATCACAACATCAGTAGATATAAAGGGCTATACTCTTAATTTGATGCCAAGGCGATCAAATTCTATGCACTGGAACATAAATATACAACCAAAAAGGGAAGGGGACATTGGCAAGGTCCTCTTACAATTAGAAACAAAATAGTTAAAAACATTAAAAGATAGAAAATTTACAGGACTTAAAGTGGTTGTAAACCCTTACAAACACCCAGTGAAGTCACTGGGCTCAGGTGATACACAGAGATAAAACAAATCTTCTATAAGTTTCACCTGTTTATCTGAAGTATTCTCTTCTCTACATCGATTCAATGTCTAGAATTTATGAAACTTGTCTGAGTGGACAGAAAAAAAGAGGTGGAGAGCTGAAGTTACATGTTCTGAAAGTGAAAGCTGCATAGTAATTAGATCTAAAACAGACACAAGCAGGCAGAACAATGAAGGAAAAAAATGTGTTTAATTAGATTAGCACTCCCTTTGTGATGCAAGACAAGAAGTTGCCTCTTACTTTAGTGAATAGGAACAAGCTAGGTTAATGAATACAAGAACATAGGGGAATTGATCATGACTCTACAAACTGTAGTGACTACATGTGAACCCATCAGTACAAGACACAGTAAGCTAAATAAACAACACAGAAAATATAACTACACTAATACCTAGTTAAAAAAAAAAACAAATGAAAAGTGCACAATTTGTTTAAACAAACATTAAACTGTTTATAAATAGCAACTTCTTTAAACACTGTACCTATATGGTTAGTTTTTTCAAAATCTCTTTCTGCTGGGGGACTCACCTGACCCATTAAGGATGTGGCTAATCAACTGGTGGTTATTAAAAACAGCTAAAAACAGTTCTGTATTAAATGAACCAATCTGTAGTAATTACATTGTTTTACAAATAAATATAATTGAACTTCCACTGTACTACATCCATATAAACAATAAACCATATCGTCAATTAGACAAACAAAAATTGTTCCTCTACAACAGGGATCTTCAAACTACGGCCCTCCAGCTGTTGTGGAACTACACATTCCAAGAGGCATTGTAATACTCTGACATTCACAGACATGACTGGGCATGATGGAAATTGTAGTTCCTGAACAACTGGAGGGCCGTAGTTTGAAGACCCCTGCGCTACAATATTGAACTTTAACCGCTTCCCGACCGGCCACTGCATATATACATCAGCAGAATGGCACGGGCAGGCAAAAGCACGTACCTGTACGTGATCGTGCATTTGCCTGCCTGTGGGTCGCGCGCGCGCGCCAGCGGCGTGCTCGCGACCCGCTCGGGAGCTCCGTGACCCCGGCCGCGGGACCAGCGGACCCGATCGCCGCTGGTGTCCCGCGATCGGGTTACGGAGCTGAAGAACGGGGAGAGGTATGTGTAAACAAACCTCTCCCCGCGCTTCCTACTCTGCCTGTCATTGATTGGCTGTTCCCGGTCATCGGGAAAGCCGATCAATGACGTCAGACGTCAGCCCCGCCCCCTAATGTAAAAAAAAAACACACACGTCACAGCCCATAACCCCTCCCCCTAGTGGTTAACCCCTTCACTACAACTGTCATTTATACAGGAAACAATGCATTTAAATAGCATTGATTGCTGTATAAATGACAATGGTCCCAAAAATGTGTCAAAAATGTCCAATGTGTCCGCCATAATGTCGCAGTCACAATAAAAATCGCTGATCGCCGCCATTACTAGTAAAAAAAAATATTAATAAAAATGCTATAAAACTATCCCCTATTTTGTAAACGATATAACTTTTGCGCAAACCAATCAATAATCGCTAATTGCGATTTTTTTTACCAAAAATATGTAGAAGAATACGTATCGGCCTAAACTGAGGAAAAAAAATGTTTTTTTATATATTTTTTGGGGATATTTATTATAGCAAAAAGCAAAAAAATATTGCATTGTTTTCAAAATTGTCGCTCTATTTTTGTTTATAGCGCAAAAAATAAAAACCGCAGGGGCGATCAAATACCACCAAAAGAAAGCTCTATTTGTGGGAAAAAAAGGACGCCAATTTTGTTTTGGAGCCACGTCGCACGACCACGCAAATGTCAGTTAAAGCGACGCAGTGCCGAATCGCAAAAAGGGGCCTGGTCCTTTGGCTGCCAATTGGTCCGGGGCTGAAGTGGTTAAAGGAATACTTTTATTATAAACTTGATTAACCACTTACGGACTGCTGTCATTATACAGCTGCACTTTTAAGTGGAATATCGTTGTTATGGCAGCAGCTAGCTACCATAACCCCAGTATTTACTTCTTCAGCGGGCCCCCTCCCACCGCTTACCAGAGCCGCCGGCGGCAGAGGCGATCAGATCCTGTCCCCTCTGTGGTTTGAAGCTGAGTGAGAGGAAGCTCGCCCCCACCCAGCTCTATACCACTGCAGGGCGGAAGCAATTTTTTTTTGCATTTTAGTGTAAATATGAAATCTGAGGTCTTTTTGACCCCAGATCTCATATTTAAGAGGTCCTGTCATGCTTTTTTTCTATTACAATTGATGTTTATATTCCTTGTAATATGAATAAAAGTGACACAATTTCTTTTAAAAGAACAGTGTAAAAATAAAAAGTCAAATAAATAAAAAAAAGAAGATTTCTTTAATGCGCCCCATCCCGCCGAGCTCGCGTGCAGAAGCAAATGCATAAGTGATTAGCACTCGCATATGAAAACGGTGTTCAAACCACACATGTGAGGTATCACTGCGATCGTTAGATTGAGAGCAATAATTCTTGTACTCGACCTACTCTGTAGCTCAAAACATGCAACCTGTATAATTTTTTAAAATGTCGATATATGTAGATTTTTAAGGATAAAAGTTTGTTGCCATTCCACGAGTGGGCGCAATTTTGAAGCGTGATGGGTATCAATTTACTCAATTTATCAATGTTGGGTATCAATTTACTCGGCGTAACTTTTACTTTGTAAAAAAAAATTGTGCTAACCTTACTTTTGTCTTATTTTTTATTCCAAAAATTGTATCTTTTCCCAAAAAGTGCGCTTGTAAGACTGTTGCGCAAATATGGTGTGATAGAAAGTATTGCATTGTTTTCTAGGGTATTAGAAAACAAATAGAACCCCCAAACATTCTAAGTAATTTTCTGGCAAAAAAATAATTGAACTTGTAAACAACAAGTTTGAAAAATAGGCCCGGTCTTAAAGTGGAAAAGGAACCACTTTTTAAGGGGGATTGTTGTTTGGCTATGTTCCTTAGGTTCGTTTTACAAATATGCTGGGGGAACTATTATTGATGGTGGATGGTGCTAGTTAGTAACCTGTGGAAATCTCCCTAATAGGGATGAGCTTTCTGTTTGGGTCGAACATGAGTTTGATTTGAACATTGGCTGTTTGCCCGTTCGTCAAAAACCAAACATTATGGGCTGTTCGTGCCAAATTCGAGGGGCGCGTAATGGCCCGGGGCCCAGGGTGCCTTTCACCAATCATGGCTCAGGGGGGACTAAGTGAACGCCCCACACTATATAAGGCCGCCTGCACGTCGGCCTTGTTTAGTGTGTTGTTGGCGTGGATGGAGAGAGAGTCTCATTTAGATTGAGCAGGCAGGCAGATTATTCAGTTAGATGCAGTGTATATATACCGTATTTATCAGCGTATAACACGCACCGGCGTATAACATGCACCCCAAGTTTAGGAGGGTATTTTAAGGAAAAAACGTTTTAGGAGGGAAGTTTAAGGAAAAAAAAAACTTACATTTAAATGCCCATCAATGCAGCCTTTTCAGTGTGCATCTGCAGCCTTGTCCATCATTGCAGAATGATCAGTGTCATTTGCAGCTTGCCCAGTGTCATTTGCAGCTTGCCCAGCATCATTTGCAGCTTGCCCAGTGTCATTTGCAGCTTGCCCAGCGCCGTTTGCAGCCTTGCCCAGCGCCGTTTGCAGCCTTGCCCAGTGTCATTTGCAGCCTGCCAGAGTCATTTGCAGCTTCCCAGTGTCATTTTCAGCTTTCCCAGCACCGTTTGCAGCTTGCCCAGTGTCATTTGCAGCTTGCCCAGCGCCGTTTTCAGCCTTGCCAACGTTTAAATTTCCCGCCACCAAGATAGACCGAGCGAGCGCCACCGAAAAAGACAGAGCACCGAAGAAAAAGACCGAGCCGAGTGCTCGGCTCCGCTCGCAGTCCCGCCTCCCTACTGTTTATGGAGCGTGCGCTGCCGGAAAAGACCTTGCAGTCCCGCCCAGTCTGAGCGCTCTGTATTTTTCGGTGCCGCTCTGTATTTTTCAGCGCCGCTCGCTATTTTCAGCTCACAGACGGTGGGGATCGACGTATAACGCACCCACAACTTTCCCCCCATTTTAAGGGGGAAAAAGTGTGTGTTATACGCCGATAAATACAGTATATACAGATAGTCTTGTATATATATATATATCCACTGTATCCAGTTTAGCTAGATCTGACTGCAGTCCGTTCCTGGTGTACTGTTTCTAATATACTTCAGGCAATCAGTTGATTCAGTTAGCTGCAGTGTATTTTATATATATATATATATATATATATATATATACAGATAGTCTTGTATATATATATATATATATATATATCCACTGCATACAGTTTAGCTATATCTCACTGCAGGCCGTTCCTGGTGTACTGTTTCCAATATACTTAGAATATATTAGTATACTCTAAGTATATTCTAATATTTAGTATACAGTACTGTGCACCCCTAGTGCAGTTGCTACTACTTTTCTGGTGGTGTACACAATACATACAGTGTACCCATAGTTGTTATTACATTTCTGTTGGTGTACACAGTACTGTGCACCCCTAGTGCAGTTGCTACTACTTTTCTGGTGGTGTACACAATACATACAGTGTACCCATAGTTGTTATTACATTTCTGTTGGTGTACACAGTACTGTGCACCCCTAGTGCAGTTGTTACTACTTTCCTGGTGGTGTACACAATACATACAGTGTACCCATAGTTGTTATTACACTTATGTTGGTGTATACAGTACCGTGCACCCCTAGTGCAGGTGCTTCTACTTTCCTGGTGGTGTACACAATACATACAGTGCACCCATAGTTGTTATTAAACATCGGTTGGTGTACACAGTACCGTGCGCCCATAGTGCAGTTGCTAATACTTTCCTGGTGGTGTACACAATACATACAGTGTACCCATAGTTGTTATTACACTTCTGTTGGTGTACACAGTACCTTGCACCCCTAGTGCAGTTGCTACTACTTTCCTGGTACACAATACAGTGTAGTGTGGTTTTGCTAAACAAAATTTACAGCATGTCCGGAAGACCACCAAGGAGAGGCAGATGCTCACAGGCCACTAAAAGAGGGTAAGCAGGCTCTGTGTCTACAGTTGACAGTGCTGGTCGTGGACACGGTTCATCCTCAGCACGTGGCTGTGGGGCACACTTGTCCTTTTTTTCTGCAGCTGGCCGTGTTATTGAGCCACAACATGCAGAAGAGTTGGTGAAATGGATAACAAAGCCCTCCTCATCCTCCTCATCCTCTGTCACCCAGGCTCAGAGTAGTTTGCCAGCTGCCAAAGCAGCCTATTCCATCAGCTCCATGTGAACAGTCACTCCTTCCCTAGCCCCACCATCATGCATGGAGGAGTCCCCCGAACTTTTCAACCACAGTGTCGGGGTACATGCTGCAGGAGGATGTGCATCGATTTGAAGGCTCTGATGATGGTACCCAGCTGGAGGAAGGGAGTAACGTGAGCCTAGAGAGAGGGGGTGCCCAAGAAGGTCAAGAAACTGGCAGTCATGTTCCCCCAGCTGCAGCATACTGCCAAGTTTGCTCCAGTGATGAGGAGGGAGGGGATTATGAGGTCACTGACTCTACTTGGGTGCCTGATAGAGGAGAGGAGGAGAAGGAGGCACATCTCCAACGAGGCAGGATGCCCTCCAGGGGGCAGTTTAAGGGCAGCCATCCTAATGCATCACACCACAGATCTAAGCAGGTTCCGGGTGCTGCTGACTCCCCACATATATTGAAAAGTTCTTTGGTGTGGGCCTTTTTTGACACGTGTGCAACAGATCGCACCATTGCTGTTTGTAACATATGTCTGGAGCATATCAAGCGTGGCCAAAACAGCAGCCGCTTGGGCAACACATGCTTGACCAGACATATGACGACCTCCCATGCAGTCCGTTGGCAACAGCACTTAAAAGACCCACATCAACGAACAAGGCAGACATCTCCTTGTTCCTCATCAGCTGGGATCTCCAACCCCACTAGACCTCCAATCCTTTCAGAAACCTGCACTGAGAGGAATGAAGGTATAGAAATAGGTGTCCCAAGTACTTGCGGCCAATCTGCTAGTGGTACACCAACATCAGATTTTAGCAAGCTCATTTCCTTACCCCAGTTGCTAAACTGTCAAAAGAAATTCGGTCCCAGCCATCCACATGCTCAGCGTTTGAATGGTAGCTTGGCCAAATTGCTAGCACTGCAACTGCTGCCTTTTCAGATGGTAGACTCTCCCCCCTTTCGTGAATTTGTGGAATGTGCGGTACCTCAGTGGCAGGTTCCCAAACGCCATTTCTTTTCATGGAAGGCCATTCTGGCTCTCTACCGGCATGTGGAAGGCAATGTCTTGGCCTCATTGGACAGGGCGGTCAGCAGTAAGGTGCATATTACTGCTGACTTATGGTCCAGCAGGCATGGACATGGACATTCCCTTTCTTTCACAGCGCACTGGGTAACTCTGCTGGCAGCTGGGAAGGATGCAGGACAGGGTTCAGTATTGTTGGAGCTTGTTCAGCCACCATGCCTCCAAAATGCTAGTGGTGATTCTGCCACAGCTCTCTCCTTCACCCCCTCCTTTTCTTCTTCTTCCTCTATGGCCTCTTCTTCTGCAGATTTGTCCTCTGAACAAGCGGTGCTCTGTAGGCATTCAAGGGGCTACGCAAGCACTCAGACAAAAAGATGCCATGTGGTGCTTGATTTGGTCTGCTTAGGGGACAGGAGCCACACTGGGGCAGATATTCTGTCAGCTCTGCAGGGGCAGGCTCAGAGGTGGTTGATGCCACGCCAGCTTCAGCCAGGAATGGTTGTATGCGACAATGGCACCAACCTCCTCTCCGCCCTCTGACAGGGACACTTGACCCATGTTCCCTGTTTGGCTCACGTCCTGAATTTGGTGGTGCAGCAGTTCTTAAGAGATCCTGTAAGCCCGGGTACCTGCTTGTGACATGCCCACCAGGTGGAACTCAATATTTGCAATGCTGCAGTTGCTGCAGACGCAGCAGAGGGCCATCAATGAGTACCTGTGTATGGCACCAGGACAGGGTCAGGGGAGCTTGTTTTTTTTTCACCACGCCAGTGGCTACTGATCAAGGATGCATGCACTGTCCTGTCACCATTTGAGGATGCCACGAGGATGGTGAGCAGTGACAGTGCATGCTTCAGTGATACTGTCCCTCTTGTCTTCCTGTTGGAGCACACACTTCGTGGAATAATGGACAGGGCACTTGAGGCAGAACAGCTGGAGGAAGAGGAGGACTTCCTTACCTCTCAAGGCCCCCTTTATCCAGATACTAGTATTCCTGCAGGCCCGCTGATCACACAGGAAGAAGAAGAAGAGGAGGATTGTGTCAGCATGGAGATGGAGGATAACACTCAGCAGCAGTCTTCAAGGGATCGTTTGCAGTCCCCAGAAACCCATGGAGTTGTAAATGGCTGGGAGGAGGTAATTGAGGATCATGTGATCCTTAGTGACCCAGAAGACTCAGGATTGAATGCCTCTGCAAACTTACGCTGCATGGCCTCCCTGATCCTGCAAAGCCTGCGAAAGGACCCTAGGATTGGTGGTATCAAGGAGAGGGATCATTACTGGCTGGCAACCCTTCTTGATCCACGTTATAAGGGTAAGGTTGCAGAACTTATCCAGCCTTCGCAGAGGGAGCACAGGATGAAACATCTTCGGGAGGCCTTGCAGAAAGGTTTGTGCAATGCGTTTCCAGAGCCTGGGAGGTTCCAACTTCCTGGTGCTGGATAACGTGTTGCTGAGGCTTTGTGCAGTCACAGAAAGAGCGGTGGAGAAGGTGGCAAGCTGGCCGATGCCTTCAGATAATTCTTCAGTCCTCAGCGCCCAGGTCTGATTGGTTCCAGCAACCATCGCCAGTGTCTGAAGTACATGGTGCAGGAATATACAGGGGCAAGATCAGACTTGGAGACCTTTCCAACAGAGCATCTACTGGGTTACTGGGTCTTGAGGATGGACCACTGGCCAGAGCTTGCTCAATATGCAATTGAGCTACTGGCCTGTCCTGCATCCAGCATTCTTTCTGAACGCACATTCAGTGCTGCTGGAGGCTTTGTAACCGATTACAGAGTGCGCCTGTCCACAGACTCTGTTGATCGGCTCACATTCATAAAAATGAATCAGTCTTGGATCACCAGCTACCAAGCACCTGATGCTGATGTAACCGATTGATTTTTCTATGGATGTGGGATCCCTTGAAGACTGCATATGCTGAGTGACTATCCTATTATGCTGAGTGACTATCCTATTCCTCCTCAATCTTAATGATGATAGCTTTTTGGAATATTTTCAGTTAAGGGCACCACCACCACTGCCTATGGCCCAATTTTTATGCCCCTGTTTAACAGGGGCGCATAATTACAATTTTTGATCTAATATTTCACAGCAGGGCCTGGTCACGTTCTCTATTCTACTTCCGGTCTCCTGGTTGTTAGCCTTTCAGGTTGGAACACACGCTGCTTCCATAAGGCTAGATACTAGATTTCTCCATCCGGATAAACAAAACCCAAAGCGAGCAGCACCAGTGCCGGGTTGGGCACTGTGCAATGTAAGCAGCCATTTCTTCTTTTTTATCTTTTTAAATAAACAGTATTATGCTATGGCTATGTTTGCTCTTTTCATATACCCTGCCTGAGCCACTAAGGAGGAAGTGATACCTGTATGATCCCATGCCATCTTACATGTGAGCAGGCACAAACCTGCAAAAGCGCAGCTGACTATCTTTTTAATTAAAGTAGTCAAAATAATCTGGTAAGCAGACAACTTATACAACACTATTGGGTGCTTGAGTGCTGATACCTGTGGTGAAGGGTCGTCTAACATTCTGAGAAGATTACACTGCATCTTGGAAGTCACACAAGCAGGAGTGTTTGTCAAAATTTCTATTCTGAGGTGTTCAGTCACCCAAATGGACTTTTTATATGTCATGATATGATCATCTAAACAGGACTTTTTTAGTTTTTGTTTGCAATTTTCTCTGTATTCACATGCATGTATGGTTATTTTGAGTAATCACCTACTATTCTTATTCGCAAGTTTGTGATCACTGTGGTAGACTTCAGCATTTATAGTGTATATTATCTGGTGCATCTATCACTATTGTGTGAAGGTTTCACTTTAATTAGGTATTTCTGGTTAATATTAGTCTTTTTTACCTATTTAGTCACTAGCGCCTCTATTGCACATTTTCAAGGGCCTGTTTCTGCGCTCAACAAAAGTATCTGTGAGGCTTTACAGTGTTGTGCCACCGCCTAAGGCCCAATTTTTTTTTAGTTTCAATTTTTTTATTTCATACCATATAGAGCAGTGGTTCTCAACTCTTCTCCCCAGGACAGGTTAACAAGATAACTAAAATACATCACAGGTGATATAATTTAGTGCCCAGTGTTTGCAGTATTCTAGTCTTCATCTCCCCAAGGTAATACTTAAAATCTGGCCTGTTAGTGGGTCCTGAGGACAGGAACCGAGAACCACTGGTCCAGAGTTAACCACAAATAGCGCCCCTATTGTACATTTTCAAGGGCCTGTTTCTGCGCTCAACAAAAGTATCTGTGAGGCTTTACAATGTTGTGCCACCGCCTAAGGCCCAATTTTTTTTTAGTTTCAATTTTTTTATTTCATACCATATAGAGCAGTGGTTCTCAACTCTTCTCCCCAGGACAGGTTAACAAGATAACTAAAATACATCACAGGTGATATAATTTAGTGCCCAGTGTTTGCAGTATTCTAGTCTTCATCTCCCCAAGGTAATACTTAAAATCTGGCCTGTTAGTGGGTCCTGAGGACAGGAACCGAGAACCACTGGTCCAGAGTTAACCACAAATAGTGCCCTTAGAATTCTTGCTCTCACTCCAGTGTGTGAATTGATATGTCACATGTGTATTGCAAGTGACATTTTCACGTATAGGCAACCCCATCAGGTGCATTTACGGTCCTGTGTGCTCATGTGGGTTAAAATGTTTTGAGGGGTTTTTAATTTCAAAGTATTTTATTTTCAAATATTATAAAACAGAGTAACTTTTACAGCAGAGAAAAAGAAAAGGACTTGCAAAACATTGATATGGTGAAGAGAGTGAGTCTGGATACAGACTTTGGCGGTTTCTATCAAAGGCCTGATGATTAGAAGTGAATATAATAAAATACACAAATTAGTTAACATTCAATACTTCTGCTGATGGAGATGGTTTAGACAGGAAGCCTCCGCATAGCTTAGTGTATGTCTCCGATGTATGAGATCCAGAGGTTATCGAGAAGGCTTCCGGGACCCATAAGGGGAAGGGCAGAGTGGGGGCCATCGCGCCGGGGGGCGCCCAACCCCATAGGGAGCCTCTGACAAAGACTCTGTCACCAGAGCTGAACTCTGAGTTAGAGGAGGATAGAGGGGGAAAAAGAAAGGAGGGGGGTTGAGGTTCACATCATTCAATATTGGTTCTGGCTTTGGTCAGGGGGAATTCCTGGGGTGATAGCTATACCCATGAATTGAGCCCAAGGTTCCCAGGTCATCTCAAATTTTTGTGTTGTTGAGAATGCTCGCCAGTTTTTCTTGGGCCATAATCCAGGAGATTTTCCTGGTGTCTGACCTTGCTGAGACTGAGGGTTGCTTCCAGGCCTTAGCCAATGATATTTTAGCACCTAAAAGAATAAAGTGTATCAGTTTGCGTTTGTATTTGGAGATGCTTGGGAAGTGTGCATTCAGTAGAGCGGTTTCTGGCGACCTTGGAATCTCACATCCGGTTACTCTTTTGATAATTTTAAATATTTTTTTCCAGAAATGCCTGACTCTGGGGCATTCCCACCACACATGGTGATTGTGCCAATAAGTTGGCATCCCCTAAAACATAGGGGTTCAGCTGTTGGGGACATTTTTTCCAGACTGGCTGGTGTCATGTACCACCTGGTCATAATTTTTATATTCGCTTCCATTAGGGAAGTGTTTATAATTCCTTTGTATGCAGAGGTCAGTGCAGACTGCCAGGTCTCCACTGGATTTGGAGGTCCTCTTCCCAAGCCAGCATGTAAGAGGACTTGCATAGATGCATAGATGACCGAGATCCCTCCTCTTTGCCCCATGGCTTGACCGCACCAGAGTTCGTAGTTGGAGAATTGTGGGGGGTTTGGTTTATCTAACCATACGTTCTGAAGGAAATGGTTGATTCGGTTAAACCGGAACCTTTACGATTGCAGGAGGTCAAGATTACTGATACATTGTGCAAGGGAGAGGGGTCCCTTAGATGTGAAAAAATGAAAGTGTTGTGTCTATGATTTTGGAGCTGTCTACATTGGGTAGGTGGTGCGTGGGCAAGAGGATGTGATGCATCCTAGCGTAGGATTAGTGGGGGCTAGAAAAGTGGGTGTAATCCCTTTTCGTTGGGTTGGATTTTTGCCAAACATCCACCATTCCCTGAGCATGTATCAGTCTAGCAAATTTTAGGCTAGCTCTGGTGGGGCGAGTTAGTGTGATTTTGGTTGGGTTGGATTTGTCCATTCCTTGATCTAGCACTATATTGGAGTCACCTCCTAGTATGGGAGTCCCCTCCAGGAGAGGATTTAGGGTTGACATCATTGTTTTGAAAAATTTGTGTTGTCCCTTATTTGGTGCGTAGTATGATATAAAGGAGTACACTTGTCCATCTAGGGATTTGCAGCTGTCAAACAACTTTCTCAATTTTGAGGGGAGAATTCAGTCTCTGGGCGTTATGAGTAGCAATTTTAAGTGCAGTTTTGGGGGGGGTTAGCCATGGAGGAGAGCAGTGGAAATGCTGTCAGACCCCGCATCACTTACCGTTGTGGATGCCTGTCAACGGATTTTCAAGCTGGTGGACCTTGTGTGTGAGCACACTGTGCGGTTAGTATTCGCATTGGGAACCTGGGTCGATATTGAGAGATAAATAATTATTGAGCGTTCTAGATAGTGGACAGAGAGGTGAAAGACGAGATTAGGGGGGAGAGAAAGGTAGAGGGAGGAAAGAAAGAGATGAGAAGAGGCCATAGGGAGCCTCTTCGTAAGTTTTGGACTAGCTCCCTGGGGACCAAACTGTCCCCCGGGGTCTACTCCTACAAGAAACGTCTGCTCGGCTAAGGGCAGACAACCTAACCCAAAGATTCTCGGTAGTCTGCGGGTTAGGTGGAGGCACATGCACAGCACCCAGCACCTTGGTGCCTATGCTTAACAGTTTAAAAGTCATAAAACAAACAAAAGAAACAAAATAAAAATAAAAAAACGCTCAAACAGATAACTTTTAACCACTTAAAGCGGTTCTGCACCCGTTTTTTTTTTGGGCTATATGCCAAGGGCATATAGCTCAATTGGGGGACTTACCTGTTCCATCTTCCATCTCGATCGCCGCCGGTTTTCGTCCGATGAAGTTCTTCATCTTCTTCTTTTGTGCTGGGGGCCATCTTGCCTGTGGGCATGTGAAACCCCCACAGGCACTTTAGATGGCCCAGCATGCACCGCCGTTACTCGCGCGTGCGCAGTAATGGCACATCTGCCGACATCTCACGAGATTTCGGAAGATGTGGCCGAAATCTCGTGAGATTTCGGAAGATGTCCGCACTGACTCCTGGGAACAATGACACCAGATCCCAGGAGACAGTGCGGCCTGACGACGATCGACGCAGAGACCCCGCCCACCCCCGAAGAGACAGAAGACCGGAAGTCATCAATTACAAGGTAAGTAAAAAAAAAAAAAAAAAACACATTTCATTTAGTACTCTTTGCCTGATTTGGAAGGCAAAGAGATTTACTAAATGAAATGGGTGCAGAACCACTTTAAGCCCCGGACCAATTTGCAGCCAAAGGACCAGGCCCCTTTTTGTGATTCGGCACTGCGTCGCTTTAACTGACAATTGTGCGGTCGTGCGACGTGGCTCCCAAACAAAAAAGGCGTCCTTTTTTTCCCACAAATAGAGCTTTCTTTTGGTGGTATTTGATCGCCTATGCGGTTTTTATTTTTTGCGCTATAAACAAAAATAGAGCGACAATTTTGAAAAAAATTCAATATTTTTTACTTTTACTTTACTTTGCTATAATAAATATCCCCAAAAAATATATAAAAATTATTTTTTTCTCAGTTTAGGCCGATACGAATTCTTCTACATATTTTTAGTAAAAAAAATCGCAATTAGCGATTATTGATTGGTTTGCGCAAAAGTTATAGCGTTTACAAAATAGGGGATAGTTTTATAGCATTTTCATTAATATTTCTTTTTTACTAGTAATGGCGGCAATCATCGATTTTTATTGTGACTGCGACATTATGGCGGACACATCGGACATTTTTGACAAATTTTTGGGACCATTGTCATTTATACAGAAATCAGTGCTATTTAAATGCACCGATTCCTATGTAAATGACACTGGCAGTGAAGGAGTTAACCACTAGGGGCGGGGAGGGGTTACGTCAGTGTGTGTGTGTTTTTTTTACAGTAGGGGGCGTGGCTTTACGTCTGACGTCACTTATCAGGCTTTCCCGATGACAGGGAACAGCCGATCAGTGACAGGCAGCGTAGGAAGCACGGGGAGAGGTTTATTTACACAGACCTCTCTCCGTTCTTCAGCTCTGTGACCCGATTGCGGGACACCAGTGGCGATCGGGTCCGCTGGTCCCGGGGCCATGGTCACGGAGCTCAGGACTGGGTCATGAGCGTGCCGCCGGCGGCGCTTGCACGACCCACGGCTGGGCACTTAAAGGAGGATGTACCGGTATGTGCTTCTGCCCAGCCGTGCCATTCTGCTGACGTAAATCTACAGGAGGCGGTCCTTAAGCGGTTAAGGAATATGCAACACAGACAGTCCGCCTTTCCTAATAGGGATTTGTTTCAGTTCCACTTAGAGTACCCTTAATGGGTATTCTCCTCCCCCGTCTTCCCTGGTAATGATGCAACATATCATCCTTCTTGGCTATGCCTCCGTTGGAGCAAAAAACGAGCTCGCTGAAAAAACAAAAACAAACAAGAGGCAAAAAGGGTTCTAGGAGACTAGTGTCAGTGAGAGTCCTCTTAGTAAATTAGCGGAAAAGTGTTTCTTTAGGCTGATCTTGGCTGGAAAATAACTGCAAGGTTGAACCTGCTTTCCCCTAGTCTTACCCCATCCGAGGTCAGTGGGGGAAAGGGATAGTCCATGGGAGGACCAGTTATGTTCTGGTGAGTCAAGGGGGATAAAACTGGGGGAGCTATGGCTCCTATCAGTGGGGGAGGAAGTCCCTGGTGTTTACTCCTTCTTGGAGTAAAGAAAAGAAGGCATTAAGTTGAAGAGAGCAGGTGACATTTCTGCGCTTCAGGTCGGAGTGTTGTCTTTTGTTCTTTTTTTCTTCCGCTTGTTCCACAGGGGTGTTATCGGGCTGGTTGGAGATGGTCGTTTAGCTGAGTTGTATGCCGGGTTGGAAGTGTCCATGTCTGCTTCCAATGAGATGAGCTTCAGGGATAGGAGGGTCTTCTTTCCATCTTGGAAGCTAGAGAATGAGTAGTGTTTGCCCTTATGTAGGAATTTGACAGCGAATGGGAATGTCCACCAGTATTTAATTTATTTTTGGGCTAGCACCGACAGAAGGGGGTTTCAGGGCTCTTCTTCTCTGGACTGTGGAAGGGGACAAGTCAGCGAAAATTTGTATAGGGTGACCTTGCCATGAGATTTTTTTCATCGCTCTGGACTGCTTCATTATCTCCTCCTTGACCAGGTAGAAGTGTGGCTTAGCAAAGATGACTCTGGGAGACCCGTCCTTTCTGGGAGGTCCCAGGGCTCTGTGGACTCTGTCCAGTTCAAGATGATGTTGTGGTATGTTCGAAATCAGGGATTTGATTATTTCCTGGGTTGCTTGTGACACATCAACAATGGACTCCGGGAGGCCTCTGATCCTAAAAGTGTATCGTCTGGATCTGTTTTCCAATTCATCGATTCTGAGTAAGGCCGAGTCCAGCCTATGTTTCAGAGTCTGAATGTGGTCCGAGTTCTGATTAGTGACAGTTATTGTCATGTCAAGTTTATGCTCAATAGCTTCCATCCTGGAACCCAGGTTTTGGAAATCTGCCTTTATGTCCCCTGTTATTTTTGCTGCAGTGGAGGCTAGACCCCTTTCTAATAAAGCTGACAGTTTCAAGAAGAGGTCATCTGAATGGGTGCTAGCCTCTGGGAATGGGTATGCTGGGGAAGGTCCCCCCTGATGTGGTGTTAGACTAGATCCTGCTGGTGAGAACGTGGGGTCTCCGAGGTTTCTGCTGAGCAGTGATTCAGTGGACGCAGGAGATGGTTTCATCTGCTGCATGATCATGCTCTGGTTAGCTGGGGTGTATGTAAGGGAGGCTGGGGCTAGCACTTGCCTTTGCTACATGTGGTTTTCCTTCCCTGATGCGTGTTGATTGGTCGCGGCGGCCATTTTGGTACACCCGGGCGGCAGCGCCTGTTCAAATTGCTGCCCTAGGTCTCTACGGACCTAACTTCCGACCATGCGGTGGGCTTCCTCGGACTGTCAGGTGTCTGGATCGCCCGCTGAAGCTTGTTGGGGAGCAGTCTGTGATGTGCTGTGAGTGTCGTTGGGGCTGGGTGTGGCGGAGCTCCGGCTCAAGCAGTCATCTTGGATACTCCGCGCATGCGCACTCCCTAAGGCCCAATTTTTATGCCCCTGTTTAACAGGGGTGCATAATTAAAATTCTTTACAGTAAGGCTTTACAGTGTTGTGCCACCACCACCACCAACACTCCACCGCTTAAGGCACAATTTGTATGCCCCTGTTTAACAGGGATGCGTAATTACAATTCTTGATATAATATTTCACAGCAGGGCCCGTTCCAGCACCCACCAAGAGTAACTGTGATGGCTTACAGTGTTCTGGTACCTCCAACACCTAAGGCCCAATTTTCCACCGAGTGTATAGGGCAGGCCGTATAGTATATACAGGCGGTCCCCTATTTTCAAAAATCCGACTTACAAACGACTACTACTTACAAACGGAGGGAGACAACAGGAAGTGAGAGGAAATCTGCCCCTAGGAACGGAAATTCTCTCCCGTAATAGTTAATATGGGAAAAAGGTGTCTCCACTGATGCTTTATCACCAATCCTTGTTTCTACAACAACCCAAAATTTTCAAAATCCAATTCTCATTGTGACAAAAAGTGAGGTGAAATCTTTTGAACAGGGGCACAGACAGCAAAACAAAGGTTACAGGGGTGATGATAAACCTTCCCTATGTTATCCAAAAAGCTTAAAAATGTATTTTTTTGGCTGGAGCTACACTTACAAAATGTACTTGTTCCAAATTACAAACATATTCAACTTAAGAACAAACCCACAGAATGCTTTCAAAAATATATATTTTAATTGAAAAGTGAGCAAACAGAAGAAAAATCAATATTGAGTATGACTACCCTTTGGCTTCAAACCAGCATCAATTCTTACACTTGGACCAGTATTGCCAACCGTCCGTAGATTTACGGTGCCAGTAAAAATGGCTGTGACAGGCTCAGGTGAGAACTGCGCATGCGCAGCGCCAACTCCGGAAATCCCTGAGACAATCCGATCATGAGCCCGCCCCACTTTGCCTGGCTCACGCCCGCTGATATCATGCCGCAAGCGAACACTGGCCTAAAATCCCTGACACGCCGGACAGTGCAATGGAGATGGAGGCACCAACAGCACCGCGTGACAAGAGATGGACAGCACAACCCCCTGCTTGGACACATAAGGCTCCCTGACAGTGCCACTGGCCAGCACCAAGCGCCCCACCCTGCCCTGGCTGAAGCCCCCTGCCTGGTGAGTGTGTATCTGTGCATGCATTGCATAGTTACAAGCCAAATTGTCTTGAACTGAGTCCCACCACTGGAACCCTGGCCTGGCTGCAACATCCATCCATTGCTTGACTGGCTGCCACAGACAGGCACAGGCAGCAGTTTCCAGTCAAAAATGGAAGGGGTGAGATTGTACAAAATCATTGTATGCAATCTCTGTCTGCTGTCTCTCTGCTATCCCCTGTATCCTGTCTGCATGACTGCACTGTATCCTGTCTGCATGACCATCTTCTGTATCCTGTCCACATGGCTGTATCCTGTCCGCATTACCATCTCCTGTATCCTGTCCACATGACCATCTCCTGTATCCTGTCCTCATGACTGTATCCTGTCCGCATTACCATCTCCTGTATCCTGTCCACATGACCATCTTCTGTATTCTTTCTGCATTACCATCTCATGTATCCTGTCCACATGGCTGTATCCTGTCCGCATGACCATGTCCTGTGTCCTGTCCGCATGACCATGTCCTGTATCCTGTCCGCATGACCATCTCCTGTATCCTGTCCGCATGACCATCTCCTGTATCCTGTCCGCACATGACTGTATCCTGTCCGCATGACTGTATCCTGTCCGCATAACCATCTCCTGTATCCTGTCCGCATAACCATCTACTGTACTCTGTCCGCATTATCATCTCATGTATCCTGTCTGCAGCCTCTAGCCATCTCCTGTATCCTGTCCGCAACCTATACCCATCTCCTGTATCCTGTCTGCAGCCTCTAGCCATCTCCTGTATCCTGTCCGCAGCCTATACCCATCTCCTGTATCCTGTCTGCAGCCTCTAGCCATCTCCTGTATCCTGTCTGCAGCCTCTAGCCATCTCCTGTATCCTGTTCGCAGCCTCTAGCCATCTCCTGTATCCTGTCCGCAGCCTCTAACCATCTCCTGTATCCTGTCCATATCCTCTGATCACCTGTGCCATGTCCATATCCTCTGACCATCAGTGCCCTGTTCATGTCCTGTGCCATGTCCATATCCTCTGACCATGTCCTGTGCCATGTCCGTGTCCCCTGACCATCTCCTGTATCATGTCTGCTTATCTCTGACCATCTCCTGTACCACGTCTGCAATTTCTGACCATCTCCTGTACCATGTCTGCAATCTCTGACCATCTCCTGTACCACGTCTGTAATCTCTGACCATCTTGTCTTTTATCATGTCTGAAATCTTTGACCATCTCATCTTTTATCATGTCTGCAGTCTCTGAGGGGGAGCCTGGAGAGGAGTCAAGAGTGGGAGTGCCACCAGATTGGGGATCACGAGAGAAGTCAGATGTGTGTGGACTATTAGAGGAGACTATAGGTTAAAATCAGAGCCGCCAAACTGGAGTTGCCTGACTGAGCCCTGCACGGTGCACCTGAGAGGAGGTCAGTCTGAGGAGGGGTCATGAATGTAAGGGGGGGAGTGAACACAATAATGTAAGGGGGCACTGAAATAAATGTTCTCCCTTATATCAGTAACACCCCCCCCCCTTACCTTAGTATATTCACTCTGCGGAAGGCAATCTCCGGCCACTGGAGTCCACCCTTATTAGCGTTCCCAATGTTCCCCTTTACATCAGAGTCTGCAGGATTTCCTCTTATAGTGCAAGGGAGAACTCTGTGGACCCTGATGTAAAGGACAATTCTGAAGACCCTGATGTAAGTGGGAGCTTTGATTTGAAGGGGAGCGCAGAGCCCGAACAGGGGGGTGTTTTGTAATGGAAACCTGCATTACATTAGAGGGGATGGGGTCACCCTTACATCACTGGGGAAGCCTTGGATTCCCCAGTGATGTACGGGTGACCCCGCCTCCCCTCTGATGTAACGCAGGTTTCCGTTACATCAGAGGGGGGCGGGGTCACCCATACGTCACTGGGGAATCCCAGCTTCCCCCTTGCGTTGCGTCAGAGGGGGGCGGGGTCAGGTGATGGAGTGGCCCGGTCCTCCTCTGCTAAGATGGATTCCCTCAGTGTCTCCATGGAGACAGGATGCGCTGCGCTGGACATTGTCGGAAGAGATCAGCCATCGATGGACCCCGGAGAAGAGACCACCCATTGCTGGATAGCAAAAGTTGATTACCACCGCTGGAATCTTTTTTATTTTATTTTTATTTTTAATAAAGGACTTTTCCCAATGGTGTCAGTGTGTTTTTTAACAATGTGAAATGGTAGGGGTACTTTTGTACCCCCTTACCATTTCAAACAGGGGGGGACGGGATCAAGGGGTCCCCTTGTTAAAGGGGCTTCAAGATTCTGATAAGCCCCCCGCCCGCAGACCCCCACAACCACCAGCCAGGGTTGTGGGGAAGAGACCCTTCTCCTCATCAACATGGGGACATGGTGCTTTGAGGGGTCACAGACCCCCAAAGCATCCTCCCAATGTTGAGGGCATGTGTCCTGGTACAATTCAGGAGGGGGGGGCGCTCTCTCGTCCCCCCTCTTTTCCTGCAGCCTGCCAGGTTGCGTGCTCGGATAAGGGTCTGGTATGGATATTTAGGGGGGACCCCACGTCATTTTTTTTTTTATTTGACCCGGGGTTCCCCTTAATATCCATACCAGACCTGAAGGGCCCGGTAATTGAATTTGGGGAACCCCACGCTTTTTTTTTTTATCAAGGATTTTCAATGACTGTTCTCTGTATTACGGGACCTGACAATTCATTATAGCCGCGAGTGATTTGTGCAGGGAAAGTTCTAAGCACGGGAAACATGCGCCCCTTTACATGCATACTATAAACACCCCCCCAGGTACGAAATTTAAAGGAATATTACACTTTTATTGTTTAAGCATTATTAAAATCACTGCTCCTGTGTGGCCCCACCTTCAGTTATAAAAGAACTGTCACCCACGAGGATGTGTCATATGGCGGGAGCCTCCGATGGAGGCGGGTCGGTCACAGCTTTTTGTTTTGTTTTTCTTTTTCGGTCCATCAGCGGAGCGAGAGAAGAAGATTAATGGACTTAGTGGGACATTTTTATTTTTTAATAAAGGACTTGTCCCAAGCCGTGTCTTGTCATTTGTACCATTTTGACACTTTTTTGGTGAAATGGTAGGGGTACATTTGTACCCCGTTACCATTTCTCACAGGGGGGAGGCCGGGATCTGGAAGCCCCCTTGTTAACCTCCCTGGCGGTAATCCCGAGTCAGACTCGGCTTGCGTTGCAGGATACAGGGGGGGTCACTTACCTTATCCTCTGGATCCTGCGATGTCTCCCTGCTGTGTGAGCGAGCCGTCTGCTCGCTCGATTCACACAGTGCCGAGTGCTGAGTGCCGAGTGCCGCTGATCTCCATTCCCTGCGACGTTACGACGCACGGGAGCGGAGATCGGCGCCAAATTCAAAAAAGTTTAAAAACACAGTACACTTACAGATTACAGTACTGTATACAAAAAATACACATCCCCTTTGTCCCTAGTGGTCTGCCCAGTGCCCTGCATGTCATTTTATATAATAAAAATATTTTTTTCTGCCTGGAAACTGGAGATTGTCCATAGCAACCAAAAAGTGTCCCTTTATGTCAAAAGTGGTTTTAGATCACAATTTATCACAATTGATCATCAAACACTAAATTTAATGACAGCGACTATTCTGCAACTGAGCAAATTTCAGTGTTTTTGATCTGATTACATTATTGAATCATTTTTATATATATTTTTACTATATTATAATTTATGATTTTGTGTTTCAAACTTTATCATACCCGGTATGTCTACTAGACTCTGGTTCGGACAGATTTAAGTGAGTTATTTATAAGAATTGCATGCCTACAATATAAAAACGCCAAATTTCCATGGAAAATAATTGTACCGCTTTCAGCACAAAATTCCAGACAGAATCATACCGCCAGGGAGGTTAAAGGGGGCTTCCAGATTCCGATAAGCCCCCCGCCCGCAGACCCCCACAACCACCGGGCAAGGGTTGTGGGGATGAAGCCCTTGTCCCCTTCAACATGGGGACAAGGTGCTTTGGGGGGCTACCCCAAAGCACCCTCCCCATGTTGATGGCATGTGGCCTGGTACGATTCAGTGGGGGGGGGGCGCTCTCTCATCCCACCCTCTTTTCCTGCGGTCTGCCAGGTTGAGTGCTTGGATAAGGGTTTGGTATGGATTTTTGGGGGGACCCCATGCCATTTTTTTTTATTTTGGCGTGGGGTTCCCCTTAAAATCCATCCCAGACCTAAAGGGTCTGGGATGGATTTTTAGGGGGGCCCCTACGCCATTTTTTTTATTTTGGCACGGGGTTCCCCTTAATATCCATACCAGACCTGAAGGGCCCAGTATGGAATTTGGAGGAACCCCCATCCAAAGGGCCTGGTAATGGACTGGGGGGATCCCATGCCATTTTCTTCAATGCCTTTTTTTATCTGTAGTATAGTCTGAGAGCAAAATGAAATTTCTAAAGGACAAAAAGTCATTTAAAAGTACTCAGACTGTTCTAAACACGGGAAAAATGTGCCACTTTACAGGCATACTATAGGCACCCCCAGGTATGAAATTTATTGTTTCACTTTAAGCATTATTAAAATCACTGCTCCCGAATGAACTGGCATTTTTACAACTTTTTTTGCATTGATACATGTCCCCTGGGACAGGACCTGGGTCCCCAAACACTTTTTATGACAATACCATGCATATAAGCCTTTAAAATTAGCACTTTTGATTCTCACCATAGACTTTTAAAGGGTGTTCCACGGCTTTCGAATTTGCCGCGAACACCCCAAATTGTCCGCTATTCAGCAAACAGGCGAACACCCGATGATGAACATCGGGCTCATCCCTACCTACCTGTTCTGTGCAATGATTTTGCACAGAGCAGCTCTGATCCTCCTCTTTTTGGGTCCCCGACTGGCGCTCCTGCACTCCGTCCAGTGTCCCCATAGCAAGCAGCTTGCTTGCTCCCAAGCCAGCTTTATGTTTCTAATAGTCACAAAGAGTATGGCTCGGCCCCACAGCCCACTCAGTCCTCACTGGCTGTGATGACAGTCAATAGCTCCCGCTGCTATGTCTGAGCCAATGAGGAGAGAGAGAGCCATGAGGGCTACTGCTCTCGTTCACAGTGCTGGATCGAGAGAAGGCTCAGGTAAGTATTTGGGGGAGCTAGGGGAGGGGGGCTGGACAAAGTGGGGCTTTAACCCTAATGCAGAGAATGCAAAAAATGTTAAAGCCTACAGGCTTTAGAACCAACTTGGTGAGGAACAACCAAACTCTGCTACTAAGGTGAGGTTGTGGAAGACAGTTTTTTCATGTTACAGGTCATACACCATGGCAAGGCTGAGCACAGTAATAAGACACAGATAACTGCAGACATGATAGTCACGTGTCTTACCCACTGGAGCTCTCTAACACATTAGTCAGCTTTTGTTAGGACATGTGCAGACCTCCCAACTTTCAAACTTTTGAAAGATGGACTCTTGAGGGGGGTAGATGCCTATGGTGTGCACCACGGCAAAACGTGGAAGTGGAACCTAAAGTGGAAGGTGCTTAAGGGGCATGGTTAAACAAAACCCAGGCTTTGGATATGTGCTGGGGGGTCACTTTGGGAGGGTAGAGGACTTGTGCTAGAAGATAAGGCAGAGGAGGAGATTTGATAAGTGCTGGGGGATGCTTTGGGAGGGGGGTGGTCTTGTGCTGGGGGATCACATATATACTGGGAGTGCTTTGGCAGAGTACAGGACTTGTGCAAGGGGGTGGAGGGTCAGATATGTACTCAGGGAGTGCCTTAGTAGGGGAGAGGACTTGTGCTAGAAGGTAGGGTGGGGGACATATATGTGCTTGGGGGCACTTTGGGAAGGGAGTGGACTGGTGCTGGGAGAGTCAGATACATACATACAATATATAATAACGTATGTATAACATATATTATACATACAATATATAATACACACATACAATATATAATATTATATATTATAGGTAGCGGACTTGTTCTAAGGGGGGTCAGATGTGTACAGGGGGTGCTTTGGGAGGGAAGCAGACTTGTGCTGGGGGAGTAAGATACATACTGGGGTGCTTTGGGAGGGGATCAGACTTGTTTTGGGGGGTCAAATGTGTACTGGGGGAAAAACTTGTGCTGAGAGAGTCAGATACATACTAGGTGGCTCAGACTTGTGCTGGAGGGGCAGATACTCACTTTAGGAGGGAATCAGGCTTGTGTTGGGGGAGTCAGATACGTACTGGGGGGGAACTTTGGGAGGGGAGCGGACTTGTGCTGTGGGTTTCAGATGCGTACTGGAGGAGCCGGGCTGTGTGGGGGATTTCCAAGCCAGTCCCCCAGAACATGTTCTCTACCCTCCCAAGTGCCCCTCCTGAACAAATCCTCTTACACCCATGTTACCTGCCCCACTCTACCCCCCTTACCAGTCACTGTGTTCCCCGCCCCTGCAAGTATCTGTTAAACCCACAGCAGACCTTCGATCAGTGCAGCAGAAGCAGAATGATGTTCCTCCTTGCCGGCTCCTGTCTGTGTACAGAAAAACAGAGCCGGGGAGAAGGAGGAGGTGGTTTCAGTCCAGTTAGTGGGTTACTGTGACAGACACTGGATTGCAACAACTAAGCTGGGAAGGTATCAGCATGCGGCCTAGCGGCCTAGCGGCCCCGGCCCACCAAGAAAATGCTCAGTGTACCCTATGACCAGTTTGGGCCTGAATGGAGTACTCTAACAATTGTGCCAACTTCTCACTTCCAGTTTTCAGGACTATGATGGGGTTAGTGAAGGAGAAGAACAAGTGATGCTGGCACCACAGGGTCAACTTTAAAATGGGGCCAGCCTTGTGAAAGAAGCCCATCTATACTTACCTATGCAGTTTTTCCTCTAGCCAGCTTGTATGTCCTGTAGTAATGGACAAGCCAGCAGTAGGAAGCACACGTGTGGCTGGAGGAGCAAGTATTCACACACCCAGACATGTGAAGTACCTGGAAGCAGTAGTAACAGTGTTTTAAGACACAGGCTACCATAAAAGTAATTATAGATAGGCTTCTTACAGGGTTGTCCTTCTTTTAAAAGTGACCATCATGTATAAAGGTTTTGTATGCTTTGTTTCTTTATTATGGGCATGGTTAAAATGAGTATTTAAAGAGTAACTCCACTTTTGTTGAGAAATTAGCAACCCTGTCTGGGTGATCAAAGTACATTCCAAGGGTTTTAGCAACCTTTGTTGCAGATTCATATCTGTTTCTGCTCTGAAGAAAAAGCTGTTTATTTATTTATGTCAATGTGCAGATCAGAATGTAAAAGGAGGGAACAACTATTTGGGCCCGCCTTCATGGGCTTGCAACAGCCCCGCCCCTTTTCCCTCCACATAAATAGGGAAGAATCCCATAGGATTTACACAGTTGGTCAAGCCTTGGCAAAAGATCTATAATAAATCTCTTTAGGTTTGACCATGAAGACTCTCCTCAGGAAGATATTGGAGGGAGCAGAGATCGGCGGGGGAGACAAATGGCTTAGAAGATGCCTATCGCTATTGGAGGAAGGAGATGCCGGAGTACAGGCAGTGGTCGAAGGAGCGGAGCAAGAAGAGGACTTACCCGGGAGAATGTCACCAGATGCCCCCCCGGAAGAGCACGATGTTCGGCGATGAGGAGTCAGCCACCTGAGAGAAGATAGAGGACAGCGGAGTGTCAAGAGGAGGAACTAAGGATGTCAGTTGAGAGCGCGGCTGGTGCGAGAAATGACATGAGTTTGGAGGAGGGACAAGAGGCGGGTCATGAGGCGGATCAAGAGGCAGGGAATAAGTCGAAACGATAGAAAGAAGCGGAGAGGAACAAGACCACGCCTACCTGATGGGCGGGCCTTCTGGCCGCCTCAGCCCGTGGCTGTTGCTAGGTAGCCAGAAGATGCAGCTTCCATGCAGGAAGTTAGAATGGAGAACACAGATGTCACAGAGGGGCACAATAGAGGCCCTGCAACTATTGACAGCAGCGTTGGCTACTAAATCACAGGCTGTTGGATGCAATTACTCATCTGCAGCTGCAGGTAATTTTCCAAATGTAAATGTGTTATCTGATTTAATTGGTTCTTTATCATCCTTAGTACAGGTGATTGAAAATAACTCTCAGGTATCTTCTTCTGCTAATGTTCATGTATCTCCTCAGCTAGTCGGTAATTCTTCTGCGGTAGTGGATAATACTTTATCACAGCCAGGTATTAATTCTGCTACTATTACTACAGGGTTGCAGCAAGTTGTTAATGTTACGGTGGTAAGTACTACTGGTAAAAATGCAGTGCCTGAAAATTGTTTAAAGAAGTTATGCCATGTGAAGTTTCATCGTTAGGATTCCATTTACCGCTATCATTAAAAGAAAAAATATGGAAAGAAGAATTTGTTGATCTCCTTTCGCTACTTCCATCTGCAAAGGACTTATCTTTTAGACATGATAACAAATTTGAGGATAAACAGGAAGACCGTAAATTTATTCCCAGGTCATTTTTGAATTGGTTACAGGCATACTGCATTTTTTCCAGCATATTAGCCAAAAAGAAACCTGGGCTATGTGGAGGGTTATTTCAGCACCTGGAACAAGTGTTAGAGGCTTATAGAAATTTCGGAGGTATGGGATGGTTTCAGTATGATGAGTCCTTCCGACAGAAATTGCCTATTCATCCCTTTGCTTAAATGGGGGATGAAAGACGTTGGGTTATGGTTAAATTTAATTGTGCCACAAAAACCTCCTACTCCTAGACAAAATACAGCTAATAATGTAGAAGCAGTAAATAAGAAAGTTTTTTGCTTTCTTATAATGAATCACAGTGCAAATGGAATACTTCATGCCCATCTACCTCAAGCCTCTGACGCTCTCCACCCTGCTGACGTGCTCACCAAGGGACATACACACCTCGGAGCCACGGGAACCACCGGAGGTGACCAGCGTCTGATTCCCCCCTACAGCCCAGAGGGAAGAACCGGGGGACAGCTGAGGACAACCCCACAGATACAAAGAAACTGCTCCTTGCCTGCTTTTAACTACACAAATGTGAGTGTAAACTCTTAACTTAGATTAAAGCTGTATGATTTTAACAGACATACTACTCTCAGAGCGGCGCTGCTTGCTCTACATCTCTCTCTTTCTCCTATGCAACAGAGTCCCTTCTGCTCTCAAGAGCTGGCTGCCGCTGATAACACACACCAGTACTCATTAACATAGGTCTGGACTGACAATACTGTCTATAACTACTACAATAATATTTCCCTGCACCCTCATCCTTTTCATTTTTATTTTTTATCTTATTTTACCCCATGCTTGTTCACTAGTAGCTCCCACCAGCGCTCCATCCTCCCCCCTCTTTACAAACATAAATGCTTCTTTTGCACAGGGGCGCACCCGGTTGTTAAATGTTACAAAAGGAACATGGCCATGCAATCTCAAAGAGACCATTTTCACAAAAGCATGCACACCGGTGAAACTGATAAATATGCTCCAGTGGTTGGACAGATATCCAAACAAGGAGAAAGCTAGATTTTTAATTCATGGTTTTTCTTTTGGTTTTTCTTTTGGTTTCTCGTTACCTTCATTTCAAGGTGAAGGTTGTTCATTAGTTCCAAATCTAAAATCAGTTGATAAGGCCCCTCAGATAGTTTGGGAAAAATGTAATAAAGAATTAGCTGAAGCTAGAATTTCCAGCCCATTTTTCCTCCTCCTTTTAAAAATTTTAGGATATCCCCTTTAGGTCTAGTTCCCAAAAAAGAACCAAGTACTTTCAGAATAATTCATCATTTGTCTTTTCCCACAGGAAAGTTGTAAAAATTATGAAATATATGATGCAGTATCGTATTCTTCTTTTGAAGAGGAGATTGAGAAAATACGATCAGTAGGTAGGGGAGCTTTATTAGATTTATTACTAAATCAGCTTTTAGACTTTTGCCAATTTCACCAAAAGCTTTTAACTCCTTCGGTTTTTTCTTTGATGCGTTTTATTTTTTTGATAAGTGCCTCCCTATGGGATGTGCACTTTCATGTACTTTGAACCGAAATAACCCAATGCAAAAAAAGAGGAAAATTCTTCAGTCAGGTTGGGAAGGAATTGTCAATTATCTAGATGATTTCCTTTTTATTGATCCTAGGGAGTCCAAATTTTGTTTAGATTTATTAAATAAATTTAAAGATATGACAGATCATTTTAGAGTCCCCTTAGCAGTAGAAAAAACTATATATCTATGCACGGTTATTGAATTTATAGGTATAATTATTGATACTTCCTTACTTGAGTTCCAGCTTCCAGTTCAAAAAATATTAAAGCTAAAAAACATGATTTATAAGAAAAAAGTACTGTTGAAGGATATGCAACCCTTGCTGGGTTTATTTGTTCATTAGCCGTATATTTTCTAGGCGTTTGTATTTTGCTACTGCAGGATTAAATTTGCCTTTCTCTCACGTCAGACTAAAGGCTTCTCTTAAAGAGGACTTAGTAGTCTGGTCAAATTTTTTGGATATATATAATGGTCGTTCCCTTTTACCAGGATAAGTTTGTATTTGCATATTTCCATATTTTTACGGATGCTGCTGGTTCTAAAGGTTTTGCAGCAATCTGGGGGGATCATTGGTGTTGTTGCGTTTAGCCAGATGCATGGATAGCCAAAAAATTTACAAAAAATATAGTATTACTGGAGCTCTTTCCAGTAGTAGTTGCTGTTGAACTTTGGGGTCTTTTTTTGTGATGAAAAAGCATATTCTTATTCAAACTGATAAAAAGGGTGTTCTTTTCGCCATTAACTGTCTATCTTCTAAATCATGTCTATCTTCTAAATCATGCTGCCCAATGCCAATCTGGAGAACCAAGTTCATCTATGGGACCTGATTTGAAATTGGTCTCACAAGCAATTAAGAATTCAGTGGCGACACAAACATGGAAAGAATATTCTAAAGCTTGGGACAAATGGAAAACATTTTGTTTAGAGAAAAACAATTTATCAATGACTCCATCAGAGAAGTTCATTTTTTTTTTTGTTGGAGGCTTTAATGAAACAGAATTTTGCCCCAAGTCCCATTGTGAAGATATTAGCTGGCATTTCTTTACTTTTTCGTCTACAGAAGCTTTTGGCTTGTAACTTTTATTTTTCAAAAAGGCTTTAGAAGGATATAAGAAAGGAAACTATATGCCAGATAATAGGAGACCTATATCTTTAGAATTGCTTGAAAAGATTTATCTAAATACTTTTTCTATTTGCTTTTCTACTTTTGAGGCGTTACTTTTCAGAGCAGTTTTTATAGTATCTTTTTTCAGAGCGTTAAGGATCTCCAAGCTTTTTCCTTCTAATAAATTAAGTTTATCTGGGATAAAAAATGAGCCGTTGTTGATAGCGATGTTGTTAAGGTTTTCATTAGTAGATCTAAGATGGATCAATTAGGCAAAGGTCAGTGGTTCTAACGCCTAGTTCTAAAGAAATTATTTGTTCCATCCTTACGTTGCGACAATATGCAAATATTACCTCCGATATTACCTCCGATTGCAGGTAAGTTTTATTTTACATATGGATGGTAGCCTGCTCACTAAATTTCAATTTGAAGCTGTTTTAAAGAAATGTTTGAATTTTGTGGGTTTAAAAATTTTTAAGTTTACCTCACACTCTTTTCAGATCGGAGCAGCATCTGTAGCAGCACAGAGTAGGAAGTCCAGTGACGACATTAAGAAAATAGGTAGGTGGGGTTCACACTATTTCAAAACATACATTCGTCCTAATTTATTTATTTTAATTTTTTAGGGGTCCAGAAATGTGTTTGGATCGTGGGACATTCCTACATTTATTGGGCAAGTAAAAGAGCTGCACAGTGTATTTACACAGAGAATTTATCAAAGTCTCCAGATGAATTCATTGTGCTATGGAAAGGCATTCAAGGTCTTCGATGGTGTCAGCTTTATGATGTTCTAGCTCAATTATTTGAAGTTTGGCCTTTGCCTACTATGTTAATTGTTCGTTTAGGAGGAAATGAGTTATGCAAAATAAGAACTTTAGATACATTTTTTTGATTAAACATGATCTTCAGCGTTTTCAGTTGATTTCCCCCAATACAGCCATTATTTTTTCTGAAATAGTACCACGATTACGCTGGTTATCTTCTGACCATGGAAAGGTCATGGAAAATATTAGAAAGAGAGTAAATCGAGCAATTGATAAGTTCTTACCGATCCTGCATGGATTCGCATATCGGCACATAGAACCCGGGAATACCAACTTCTAAATCTATAGGCAGGATGGGGTTTATCTGTCAGATATAGCAATTGACCTTTTTAATCTTGGTTTGCAAAATTGTATAAAAATGGCCGCAGTTGTGGGTTAGGCCGGTTTTTGCTTTGCAAACAAATACCGGCTTGTGGGGACATTTAATTACTTTTAATTCAATATGGCTCGGATTCCAATAACTGAGCTTATATAGAGATATTAACTATCTACTTGAGTTTTTTTGGTTCAATAAAATTATGAAATATTTATGATAAGTGTCGTGGCCATTATTTGCCAATAATTTGTGTGGTGTTTTTATTTATGGCTGTATTTCGGGAAATATTGCTGGTTTGGGGTGTGGGCTGCATGCAATCCCATGTAAAAGGAGGGAACAACTATTTGGGCCCACCTTCATGGACTCTTGGCAGCTCCGACCCCTTTTTTTTCCACAATTAACATAGACAAGTGGTAATTTTACATTTCATGTTACTGTCTCTTTAAATTTATGAGGTAAAGTTATTAGCCAATAAGAATGCATGGAATATTCTAGAATGCTTGGGAGCCCTAGAATCCTATATGATTTACACAGTTGGTCAAGCCTTGGCAAAAGAGTTACCCTCCCTTCCCACCCTTTGTCGCTGGCTCTTATGTGGTTGGTCACCCTGGATTTCTAGGGGGGACATTTAATTTCTTTTAATTCAATATGGCTCGAGTTCCAATAACTGAGCTTATATAGCGGCGACCCGATCGCCGCTGGTGTCCCGCGATCGGGTCACGGAGCTGAAGAACGGGGATTGGCTGTTCCCGGTCATCGGGAAAGCCGATCAATGACGTCAGAAGTCAGCCCTGCCCCCTAATGTAAAATAAAACACACACACACATCACAGCCCATAACCCCTCCCCCCCCCTAGTGGTTAACCCCTTCACTACAACTGTCATTTATACAGGAATCAATGCATTTAAATAGCATTGATTGCTGTATAAATGACAATGGTCCCAAAAATGTGTCAAAAATGTCCGATGTGTCCGCCATAATGTCGCAGTCACAATAAAAATCGCTGATCGCCGCCATTACTAGTAAAAAAAAAATATTAATAAAAATGCTATAAAACTATCCCCTATTTTGTAAACGCTATAACTTTTGCGCAAACCAATCAATAATCGCTAATTGCGATTTTTCTTACCAAAAATATGTAGAAGAATACGTATCGGCCGAAACTGAGGAAAAAAAATGTTTTTTTATATATTTTTGGGGGATATTTATTATAGCAAAAGGCAAAAAATATAGAATTTTTTTCAAAATTGTCGCTCTATTTTTGTTTATAGCGCAAAAAATAAAAACCGCAGGGACGATCAAATACCACCAAAAAAAAGCTCTATTTGTGGGAAAAAAAGGACGCCAATTTTGTTTTGGAGCCACGTCGCACGACCGCGCAATTGTCAGTTAAAGCAACGCAGTGCCGAATCGCAAAAAGGGGCCTGGTCCTTTGGCTGCCAATTGGTCCGGGGCTGAAGTGGTTAATAACATTAAGTTGCAATATGGCTTTTGTATATGGTTTTAATAGAAAAAAAAAAACATATTAACAAAGCTCATTTGCTCAAGCTCAAATTTACACATTCAAGTGATTGGCTAATTCTTCTAATGCCAGCTTTGTGCAAGTTTTCAATCAAAGACAGCATGTTTAAAAGGAAACAGATACTGGAGTGTTCTTTTTTAGAAAACACACAGGGGTCTGGGAACTCTGTGTCATGAGTGGTTCCTTTATTAAATGTTTATTTTTTAAAGAAAGATTGTAAAGCTAGTATACTTAACTTTTTTTCTAAAATGTAAAAAAGTTAAATAAAATTAACCCAAAACCGTTTCAGTTTCCATTAAGTGAAGTTTGATGTTGTCATTTGTTGCAGAGTTTCTTACTGTGGTGATCCTGCCAGTAAAACACTTCCTGTTGCAGGCTGACAAAGTCTAAGTCTAAAGCATCTAGAAACTTGCTAAATCAAAGGCTGGCAGGATTTTATTGGCCAATATATGCTGCTGTTTCTGCAAATAGCAGGGGGAGCAAACAGCTATCCCCCTTTTCACCTTTGTTGAAATACCGTTGTTGTGCAAAAAGACATTACATTTTTCTTTTGGGGCTATATTTTTAATATGATCTTCGGTTGCACTCTGACATTGTACAGTGAATCAGCTGCAAAATTTCTTTCTAAATTCAACCTTCCCAATTGCTAGAGACTTATTTGATGCTAACACTGGAATCATTACCTTGGAGAAATCACCAACTGAATATTTTAACAGTGATTTTCCCAGAATAAGGAATTACAGATATTTACCAATATACATACCCTGTTAAGAATCATGAAATGTAAAAATATATGCTTCCCTAATTTATCTACCTCTGCCTGCATGCAGCAGAAATGGACATCTTTATGAATAAAAATGCTGACTCCCTTTGCCTAACTGGAATAGCAAGAATGATAAACAGTATGGTACCAGCTGTGCTGTAGAGATTAAACTGTGTCAGATTTAGCATGGACATCCTGCAGACAGACATCGGAAGACTGGTACTGAATTATAAAAAATCTAACATGTAGATCTTGTACATTGTAAAAATACGTTTTTATTTACTCATAGTTATGTAACGAAATATTCACAACGAGTAATGTCAATTTACAAGAAATAGTGAGAATCGTATATTGTGATATTGTGATTAGGGATGAGCCGAACACCCCCCTGTTCGGTTCGCACCAGAACCTGCGAACAGACCTAAAGCTCGTGCGAACTTTAGAACCCTATTAAAGTCTATGGGACTCGAACGTTCAAAATCAAGCTAATTTTAAAGGCTTATATGCAAGTTATTGTCATAAAAAGTGTTTGGGGACCTGGGTCCTGCCCCAGGGGACATGTATCAATGCAATTTTTTTTTTAAAAGGAGCAGTGATTTTAATAATGCTTAATGTGAAACAATAAAAGTGTTATATTCCTTTAAATTTCGTACCTGGGGGTGTGTATAGTATGCCTGTGAAGGGGCGCATGTTTCCAATGCTTAGAACTGTCCCTGCACAAAGTGTCATTTTTGCAGGAAAAAAAGCTATTTAAAATCACTCGCGGCTAATGAATTGCTGGCTCCCGTAACACAGAGAACAGTCATTCATTGAAAGTCATTGATAAAAAATAAGACATTGATAAAAAAAAATAAATAAAAGCGTGGGGGTCCCCCCAAATTCAATTACCAGGCCCTTCAGGTCTGCTATGGATATTAAGGGGAACCCTGCGTCAAATTTAAAAAAAAATGAAGTGGGGGTCCCCCTGAATATCCATACTAGACCCTTATCCGAGCACGCAACCTGGCAGGCCGCAGGAAAAGAGGGGGGACGAAAGCCCCCCCTCCTGAACCGTACCAGGCCACATGCCCTCAACAGTGGGAGGGTGCTTTGGGGGTCTGTGACCCCTCAAAGCACCTTGTCCCCATGTTGATGAGGACAAGGGCCTCGTCCCCACAACCCTGGCCATTGGTTGTGTGGGTCTACAGGCGGGGGGCTTATCGGAATCTGGAAGCCCCCTTTAACAAGGGGACCCCCAGATACCACCCCCCCTGTGTGAAATGGTAAGGGGGTACAAAAGTACCCCTACCATTTCATCAAAAAATTTTAAATTTTTTTTAAAATTACAGGAGATGGTCTTTGACAATTCCTTTATTGTGTAAGGCTTCGCTGCGTGTGACAGCTGTTTTATAACGGAGGGCAGGGCCACATGGTGACCCCACCCCCCTCTGACGCACGAGGACGTCATGGGGACTTCCCTATGGCTTTCCTTATGACATCAGAGGGGGGCGGGGACGGCCCCCGCCCCCTCTGACGTCATGGGGAAAGCCATAGGGAAGTCCCCATGACGTCCCCGTGCGTCAGAGGGGGGTAGGGTCACCAGGTGGCCCTGCCCTCCGTTATAAAAGAGCTGTCACACGCAGCGAAGCCTCCCATTGCGCAGAGCGGCCCAAGAAGGGACGCCGACGCCTTGGAAGAAGATGCCGGACGAGAAGACCAGAGCAAGAAGAAGCGGATCGGAGGAAGAAGATGATGGAAGATGGAAGAGGATGGAAGAAGATGGAAGAAGAAGATGAAGAAACCGAAGGATGAAGAAAGGAAGAAGGAAGACCAGAAGAAAGAAGATGAAAGAAGATTTTAATAAAGGAATTGTCAAAGACCGTCTCCTGTAATTTTTAACATTTTTGTCATTTTTTTGGTGAAATGGTAGGGGTACTTTTGTACCCCCTTACCATTTCACACAGGGGGGGGCGGGATCTGGGGGTCCCCTTGTTAAAGGGGGCTTCCAGATTCCGATAAGCCCCCCGCCCGCAGACCCCCACAACCAATGGCCAGGGTTGTGGGGACGAGGCCCTTGTCCTCATCAACATGGGGACAAGGTGCTTACCAGACCTGAAGGGTCTGGTATGGATATTTAAGGGGATCCCCACGTCATTTTTTTTTAAATTTGACGCAGGGTTCCCCTTAATATCCATAGCAGACCTGAAGGGCCTGGTAATTGAATTTGGGGGGACCCCCACGCTTTTTTATTTATTTTTTTTTTTTTTATCAATGACTTTCAATGAATGACTGTTCTCTGTGTTACGGGAGCCGTCAATTCATTAGCCGCGAGTGATTTTTAATAGCTTTTTTTCCTGCAAAAATGACACTTTGTGCAGGGACAGTTCTAAGCACAGGAAACATGCGCCCCTTCACAGGCATACTATAGACACCCCCCAGGTACGAAATTTAAAGGAATATTACACTTTTATTGTTTCACTTTAAGCATTATTAAAATCACTGCTCCTGAAAAAACGTCATTTTTTTTTAAAAAAAAATTTGCATTGATACATGTCTCCTGGGGCAGGACCCAGGTCCCCAAACACTTTTTATGACAATAACTTGCGTATAGGCTTTTAAAATTAGCACTTGAGATTTCTCCCATAGACTTTTACAGGGTGCTCGTGGCTTTTCGAATTTCCCGCGAACACCCCAAATTGTTCGCTGAGCAGGCGAACAGGCAATATTCGCGTCGAACATGAGTTCAACTCGAACTCAAAGCTCATCCCTAATTGTGATTTCTGAGACACCTCAAACCTATTAAGCCCCATACACACGGTCGGACTTTTTCATGGATTCTGTCCGATCGGACAAGGTTGTTGAAAAATCAGACCGTGTGTATGCACCATCGAGACAGTGTTCGTCGGTTTGTCCGACGGACAAAGTCTTATCTCCTGCTGGAAAGATTTGCCGTCAACACGGTCCGATCACACCAAATCCGATCGTGTGTACGGTTGTCCGACGGACAAAGTGCTACGCATGCTCAGAAGAAATTCTGTGACGGAAGCGCTCGGTCAGGTAAAACTACCTTTCCTAATCGACACAGCACATTCGTCACGCTGCAATGTTAAAATGTCTTTAATGCAGCGCATTCTCTTTTTCTTTACAATGCAACAAGAATGACATGTTTTAGCTGCTCCTATTCACCCGCACTTCTCACAAACTTACTTCTTTATTACTTTTCAGCATTTATACACTACATGTTTATTTTTACTCAGATCGTAAAAGAATCTTTGTTATATTTTTAGCATGATTTTTTTATTTTTATTTTTTTGGGGAATACATATTTGAAGGAGAATTTTTTTGTTTTTTGGAGGGGGGTTGTATGTCTCAACTTAGCAAAACCACATTATTAACATTTGTATTTCTTGCTTAAATTTACTAGGAGTTTGTTGGTTGTTGGTGCCCCTTGTTAATTATACTTTAGGATTAGTGAAATGTACCTGCCTACTCAAAGAAAAACTGTCATTGTAGAAAAGTAAAACACAATAGTCAATGATTATTTCAAATCCAAAAAACATTTATTTAGGTCTCAGCAACAAACCAAAGAGGAACGCAGCCATGGTGAAACTTGGGGAATTTGCAAAGCCTTTGACACCCATGGCAACCATCATTTTACAGGCTTAAACAATTGGGGGCATGAAGAGTACCTATCTAAATAATAAGGGAGCGCAATCTGGTCCTGAAGTCCAAAACATCCGGAACTGCAGCAGATGCCATCTAGGTCCCCAGGCTCTGGTCCTACGAGAGGCTCCATCTTCTCTCAGACCAGACTGAATCAAGGTCATCACTCTCTTGTCTTCCTTGTACGCTTCCTTCCACGCCGTGGTGCTGGTGCTGGTGGGGTGGCAGAAGGAGGAGGAGGAGGCGGAGCAAGGTCACTCTCGCAAACATGTGTGAGGGGAGTCATCTCCCCAGCCATCCCCTCATTTAGTATTTTGAGGATGACCTCCTCACACATGCTGCGTTGCCCCGCCTCCATACCCGTAAGTTTACTGCCAACCAAGGAGGCATAGGCCTCCTCGTAGGTGGGTGTGGCATAGAGGGAGGCTGAGGCATCTCTGATCAGCTGGAGCGCTGACTCTCCCACCTCCCCCATGTTTTTCGCCCTTCTGTAGGGAAGGCGGAGGGGAGAGACTTGGGAGACAGTCAGGCTCCTACGCCTACCCCCCTCTTGGCTGCCACTAACCCCTGCCTCCTCCTGACTGCCACCTTCCACAGCCACCTCCTGGCTGAGGTCTTCCTGTGTCTGAAAAAGGGACATAGTTTCAGTTATTTGTTCATCAAACACACACAATTCTCATCTAGTGACTGTTGCAAAATGTTTACAAATAGAAAACCATACAATTCTCAGCCCTGTAGTTTAGATTCTTCCCAAAAATGTCTCCAACACCACTGTCTGTTGATATGTCAATCACGTTAGGAACTAAGCAATTGGGGATCCTGAATTAACTGAACATCATTCATTATTCCCCAAACTGGTTACAAAACTACTATACCTGGAACAAGCTGGGCACCTGCACATATTCCATACTGGAAGGCCCAGGTTGGTCCTCGGAAGCCTCATCAGGGGTGGCGTGCGTGGAAGGACGCGTGCAAGGAAGAGTCGAGAGTGACTTCCTGACAGTAGACTGGTCTTTGAGAAAGTGGAGCCTCTCATAGTACCAGAGCGTGGGGACATGGACATCAGCTGCTGCAGCTCCAGATGCTAGGGACTTCCGGACCTTATTGCGCTCCCGGAAATAGGTACTCTTCATGTTGTTGATCTTCACTTTTAAGTTTGCCACGGTTGCCATGGGCAGGTTAGGCTTTACAAATGCCACAAGTTTCAGCATGGCTGCGTACCTCTTTGGTCTGTTGCTGTAGTCATGATGTTTAGGTTGCCATAAAAGGGGGAATTCCCGGTATTTATCAATGAAGAGGGGGAGAAAACTCACGTCGTAGAAGGCCTCCATCACCTCTGCAAGACAAAACGCCACACAAAACAATATAAATAATGTCAGCCTAAACTCTCCTAATCTTCTCCATAAAGAAGCCTCAAGTTCTAATCAGTCTAGGCTAGTTATGTACCAACGTCAAATTGTACCTTCGTTTGTAGCGATCGTCTCGTGCGTGAGCTTTCTCTCCCCTCGTCTCCCAGATCGTGGCTACGACACAGGCGTGTGACGTTTTATATACAGTGCGCATGCGTCAAACTCCGCCCGCCCCTGACGATCTTTCTCGTCTATTCCCCACCCCTTCTCTTTACGGCGCAGTGGGGAGAGCACATGGCGGGGACACAGCAGGTGCGCCCCAAATATCCCCCCAACGAGGAGGAGGACGAGGAAAGTCCGGAGGCAGAAACGTCCCGATCCCGGAGCCTGAAATTCAAGGCCTCAAATATGTCATTTGGAGAAATGTTGGAGATGGTGGACATATTAAAGAGGAGCGACTATGATGTGAAGTATGGGCCTTACCTCAACCCCAATGTCCGCAAGGCCAAGATCATGTCTAAAGTTGTGAGAAGGCTGTACAATAATTTTGGGGTACAACGATCCAAGGAGCAACTGAGGAAACGCTGGTCAGACCTGAAACTGAGGGAGGCCGATCAGTACAGAAAGATCAAGCGAATTCTTCAAAAAAGTAAGTAGTTGTGTTTTGTGTTTGATTTCTTGCTTGCATACTGCTCCATGTGGTTTGATTTTTACAAAGTTGTACATTCCAAAATGGCCACTTTCATGTTCGTCTGTGCATTCGATCGTACTCAGCCTCGATCTTTCTGCCACTGTCATGGTCGTGTGTGTGTGTCCATTCGATCGTACGCAACCTCGAACGTTCGGCCACTTATAATACGTGGTTTGGTGTTTTTTTGGGGGAAAGGAAGTTTGTTCTCACTAGAAATGTCATCAAGAATGTAAAGCCAATTTATTCAATGTAAAGGAGAGGTCACCCAGTAGCTGTTTACCCATCTGGACTCTAGAGCACTAGTGCTGGGACACCCAAACCCCCTTTTTATTATGCTTTTCCACACATGTGCTCCAGTGGATACTAGAGGGGTGTCTCCATCACACAAACTTCTACCAAAAAGCTAGTCAGTTTAGCACCTTTACAAAGTGACTACATTCATGTAGTTGGCATTTGTAACTGGCCAAACTAAAATAGTGTCCGTCACTTTCAAGCAATGTTTGTCTTTTCCTATTTCTGCCCTCAATAGATAGTGTTGCTAAATCTTCCTTTTGTACATTCTCATAGGGGAGCGAAAACTTGGGCCGTCTGCGGAAACCCCCAAACCAACACCTCCCAAAAAAGGGGAAAGAGCAGAGGAGGAGGAGGAGGAGGAAGGAGAGATCATCGAACTTGGAGAAATTGTCACCACAACAGGTGAGTGTGGGAGAACACAGCTACTGGTAAGCTAATCCATGTATGGCTGCCTCATTTCCAACACCCCATTTTTGTTTGTTTGTGGTTTTTAGGTGACGTGGATGTTGAGGAAGAAAAATCGCACTTTACCACAGAGAGTGCCCACGTACTGATCGGGGAGATAATGGTCTGCAATAGAGATCTAGATTACATAAAGCAAAACATCAATGATGTTCAACAAAAATTGAAGAACATCATTGATGTTTTAGGAAAAATATGAAAACGCACCAAGTAATTAACACAGTTAATAGCTAGTTCATAGGTTCTGTTTAGCTCCATGCCTGGTTTTACCAATTGCGGAATGTTTGTAAACAATGTTGTAAATAAGCAAGATGTTGTCAGTTTTGGCGTGAAGATTGTAAACGCACTTGTGAATGTTTTACAAGTAAACTTTTTTATTTTTCAAAATGTGTGGCTTCCTTATTTAAAAAACACAATGCATTATGTATGTAAAATGTAAAGGATATGGGGGGCAATGGGTGTTATTTACTAAAGGCAAATCCACTTTGCACTGCAATTTTCTTTCCCAGGGAACTTTTTCAATGCACTTGTAGAGCATAGCGGATTTGACTTATGTAAATGACACCCACAGTGCTTTGTACGAAAACACGGAGCACGCATTTTTGAGAATACACACATGTCAGACCTGGTGATGAAAAGGAGTATTTTGGGTGTCAGTTATGCAGGACAAACCTTCTCTAGACCAAAGATTAGGTAGGAAACACACAACATGAGACTAATCTTTTTGGGAAGAAGAGACTGTTACCTCCTTTTGCCCAGAAAGTGCATTCCCACTGTCGAAGGCAAAGGGAAAAAATGTCAAGGTAAAATAAGCTAAAAAGAAGACTGAAATGACAAGAAATCAGAGGTTGTTTAAAATATCAGATTTATTAAAAAATGCCTCTCACACATCGTCAGGCAGAGCAATGGCCCCCCTACCCACAAAGTACTCCATATATTGCTCGCGGACCACGCGGGCATTTAGAGGGGGCAAGCCTGGACGTGCCACTTGAAGGGCTGTGAGGTCCGCATTTGGAGGGCCCTCCACATCTGGGCCAACGGGCACCACATAGTTCCTGTTATGTCTTTTGAGGAAGTTGTGCAATATGCAACAGGCAAGAACTATGTGGTTCAGTTTGTATTCCGCCAAGTTAAATGCTGTCAGGAACAGGCGGAAGCGGCTGGCCAGGATGCCAAAAGTGTTCTCCACCACTCTTCTGGCTCTGGACAGCCTGTAGTTGAAGACCCTCTGGTCCGGGGTGAGGGTCCTCATCGGGAACGGCCTCATCACATGGGGAGTCAACGCAAACGCTTCATCTGCGACAAAGACGAAGGGGAGTCCTTCGGCATTCTCCTCTGGAGGTGGCAAGCACAGACTGCCACTTTGGAGACGCCAGTAGAACTCCGTGTGCGTAATGGCACCACCATCCGAGATCCGGCCGTTCATCCCCACGTCCACATACATAAACTCGTATGTTGCCGACACCACCGCCAACATCACTACACTATTAAACCCTTTATAATTATAATAGTAGGACCCCGAGTTGGGCGGTGGGACGATGCGGACGTGTTTCCCATCAATTGCCCCTCCGCAGTTAGGAAAGTCCCAACGGCTGGCAAAGTGGGAGGCCACAGTCTGCCATTCCTGTGGCGTGGAAGGGAACTGTGGAGTGAAACAAGAAAAAAAAATTAGTCACTTTGCACCTAAACATTGCAAGCAGATTAGACAATCAACATCTTGGAACAAGAGCATTGTATAAAATTGGAGGCAGGAAAGTATTTGCACAGAAAAGTACAGGCTCCCCTTCACAGATTACTCACCCCCCATCAATCCCCCCACTTCTGATGGGCCATTGGCAATAACTAGGGTTTTGGGGGGGGGGGGTGGACAGGTAACCCTCTGCACTTCATTGATTGGCAAATGGTTCAATAATGTGTGCTAGTTTGGCCAGACCCTCTGTACTTTACATTATTATTATTATTATACTTGTACACTATTGGCAGCCCCCAGGAAAGATAAAATAACATTTCAACCCCCCCCCCCCCCCAAAAAAAAGGCAGGCACATTGTGACATTATGAAATTACCAAGCAAGCTAATAGGAGGGAAAGAAGACAAAAAAATAGGAAATGGAATGTATGGAGGCAGCCCCTTGCACTACATGCATTGCTGAATTCATCCCTAAAGATGCCCACTATAAAGAGGTAGGTATATCGTGTGTATGGACCTTGGGAAAGCCAGCAGATAAAGGATTGGTACCATCTGACAGAGCAGTTGGGGGAGGGGGTTCCTAATGAGTTTGCCCCCCCCCCCCCACCAAAAAAATTAAATTAAAAAGGGGCTCTACATGAAGTAAACCACACAGCAAACATTTGTGCATATTTTAGGGGGTGTTTGGGGGCAAACAATACTATGCAGCAGACAAAAGACATTGACATTACAAGTGACTAGGCCATAGGTGTCTATTGGGGCAGAAGAGCATGCTGGTGAGGTAAGTGAAGGGAAAAATGCATGAAGGAGAAAAGGGGCACAGCATATTAGAACATATTGCAATCATGGTAATTAGGGAAGGAGGTCAAAAATAGAAGACATTAGCAAACAGAGCATACATAGAAGGGAATAGTAAAGTATAAATGTTACCTTAATATAGTCCTCCTGCAGGACCTGGATGATGGCAGAACAGGTCTCTGGAATAATGATTCCCAGGGCCTGGGGAGAGATACCTGAAGAGAACTTCAAATCCTGAAGACTTCTCCCTGTCGCCAAGTACCTCAACGTGGCAACAAGCCTCTGCTCCGGAGTAATGGCTTGTCTAATGCAGGTATCCTGCCGGCTGATAAAGGGGGTCAGCAAAGCCAAAAGACGGTGAAAATCGGGGTCCGTCATCCTGAGAAAGTTCCTGAAATCATCAGGATTATTCTCCCGGATCTCACGAAGCAAAGGCATGTGCGAGAATTGGTCACACTGAAGCAACCAATTCTTGGTCCACATACTCCTCGTCACTCTGTTCATGGACGGGTCTTGGCTCAAAGCTAAAAGCCCGACACCAATTCCGTGTACAGCACGAACTCGGCGACGAGTACGCACGGGAAACATCGCTCACAAGGTCACAAAAGGTCGGCTGGTCAGAACGGACAAACAGAAAGCACCGATAAACAGCAAGGCCTGAAAGAACGAAATGAATACCAGCAACGAGCAGACAATAAGCAGTGCAAATCAAAGCGTCCTATATCAAGATATAGGCCGCAATGACCAACAAATGCGAACTGACTACATGCACTAATAAACAGATACGCACGACAAGCACAAACTGAAGAGCAGTAACGATTTGAGTCAGAAAACTGAGAAGCGCGAATCTTAAGTCACCAAACTTCGACTAACTCTCGATAAACACGGGATCAGCAGAAGGAGCCCAACGGGTGCCTGACGTGGTGCTGAACTACCCTTTTGTAATCTCGTGGACGACGACTTACGTCACGACGTTCTTGCAGACCGGATATTCCGACAACGTAGTCCGACCGTGTGTACGCAACACCAACATCGGACAAAGTACGACGGACAAAATCCGACCGACCTGGTCCGCGGATTGTCCGACCGTGTGTATGGGGCTTTAGAGTTACATGAAAACTTGGTGCATGCAGTTAGTGGTTGGTAGCTCTTGCATTGAGAATACTTTTTGAAATTTTAATTCAAAAAAATACAACACATAACACATTTTTTTTGTAAAATATAAAAGATGATGTCACACCAATTAAATAGATATCAAGCATGTCTCTTTACAATTGCACACACCCCCACAATAGTGACAAACGACATAAATTTTACTATTGATAGGCAACGCTTTAAAAGCCTTGTCGCATTTTTTTAATACTTTTGATTTTTCAAAAAATTGACATCCAGGTAAACCCTAAGTGATAGCATGCCATCGCTTTCATGTTACCATAACTGAGACCCGATCAAAGTCGATTCCGGCTTTGTATGTGTCCTCAACTAGCTGGCGGACGCGCTGACTAGTAGTTTGGGTCTCCCGTAAGGACGAAAGTGCCCTAGAGGGCCCCGGAAGGCGGCAGGAGTGAGGGGATGTCCCAACCCACTGCTGGTAATAACAAACAGGTGGCTAGTTAGCCACTCTGAATGCTATTACAAGAGAGCTGACCATTGTCTCTAAAAAACAGTACTGGGGTGATGCCTGCAGCTGCAGGCATCATCCGGGTACAACCACTTGAAGTCAAATGACGTACCAGGTGCATGATTTGGTGGCCAGTGGTTAAGCTTTGACAGTTTAAAATCTAGAAGCTGATTGGTCACTATGCTTAGCTGCACCAGATTCTGTGCGCATCAATTTTAGTAAATCTCCCCCAAAGTGCATCCAGCAGCAATCATTGCAGATAATCACTGGCTGGGTGGACAGCCATGGATAGCTGCTATTGCCACTGACCTATCAATGAAGTGTACAGGGCTCAGCAGCCACAGCTAGCCACTCACAGTAGGTTGACGCAGCTGAAAGAATTATCAGATTCCTGCTGCTGTCATTCACACCAGCACTAGTACCCCATGCAAATGTAGAAGGAGCCCTGTATTCACTAAGGCTGCATTCACACCTGAGCGTATCGTTTTCAGGCGTTTTTTCAGGTGTTTTTTATGGCGTTTTTTGGGGATGTTTGTACAGGCGTTTTGAGGTCCAAAGGTCATGTAAAAAGCAGTAAACGCCTGTAATCTCCCTAAAAAAAGCTCATGTGCTTTTTTGAGCTTCAGGTGACAGAACGCTCAGATGTGAACAGGGATTTTGCTTACTTTTGCGATTCTATGACCTGAAAATGCTCAGGTGTGAATGCAGTCTCATTAAAAGTCTTTCCCCCCTCTCACATAACCTCAGTCTATTCCATCAATCCCTTTCAGTTTTGGGGTTGCTTTAATAAAGTTTTAGATATGAATGATAGCGAATGTGGTTAACGTGTGTTGACATTGAACACCCAATCATGTGTGAGGAAAATAAAAAAACAGGATTTTGACATTATAGGTTCATCAAAGTGAACACAGCTTCATCTTATTAACCATGCTCAATTAACTTTTACTTTGCTATGTGAATAGTCTCCATTACTTTAGTACTCCTTCATGATGGAGGTGAAAACAAATCTTAACACCTGAGCACAGTTTTGCAACTTTGACGTGTTAGTAAAACTGTATATATTATCACAGCTACTTAGAATATCCATTATACCTTGTTTTTTTCACAGTAAAACCTTGGAATGCGAGCATAATTCGGTCCGGAAACATGCTTGTAATCCAAAGCACTTGTATATCAAAGCAAATTTCCCCATAAGAAATAATGGAAACTCAGATAATATGTTCCACAACCATTTACTTATAAGTCCTTCAGGTTATAGTCTATATCAAAAGATTATAGCAATGTGAATAAAATGTGCATCCACAAATGGCAGCCTCCACAAGGGGATTAGAAGCAAAATTCAGCAGGAGCTACAGAGTATAAAAGAGAAGAGAAGCGCCTCTAAGTGTAGCAATATTACATTTAATGAAGATACAACATTTAGCATCTCACATGGTTGATGATTAACCACTTCAGCTCCGGAAGTATTTACCCCCTTCCTTGATTGGTTTGCGCAAAAGTTATCGCGTCTAAAAAATAGGAGATAGATTTATGGCATTTTTATTATAAATTAATTTTTTTATTAGTAATGGCGGCAATCTGAGATTTTTTATCATGACTGCGACATTGCAGCGGACAGATTGGACACTTTTGACACTATTTTGGGACCATTGACATTTATACAGCAATCAGTGCTATAAAAATGCACTGATTACTGTGTAAATGTCACTGGCAGGGAAGGGGTTAAACAGTAGGGGGCGATCAAGGGGTTAAGTGTGTTCCCTCAGTGTGGTCTAACTGTAGGGGGGATGGGCTCACTAGAACATGACAGAGATCACTGCTCCCGATCACTGGGAGCAGCAGATCTCTGTCATGTTGCTAGGCAGAACAGGGAAATGTCTTGTTTACATAGGCATCTCCCCGTTCTGCCTCTCCGTGGCACAATCGCGTGCCACCAGCGGTCATCGAATCTGCGGGACCCATCCGCTAGCCGCCAATGACAGAGTAATGTACGGGTACATCGTTTTGTGTATCTGTAACATTTTGCCGATGTATATCGGCATGAGAAAGTGGTTAAAACTGGCACATCTAAGTATGCAGGCATCCGGGTAAAGTTGTCCACATAGACCATCCTCCGCACTGCCGGCTCTCATCGCTGTCATTCTGCAATTGTGACCGGGAAGACTACCCTGCAGTAGAGTGATTTGAAAGTGAGGCTTGAATCGCTTGTTGAGCGCAGTATGGAAGGGATGACATCAATGACTGTGCGGTGGATGGTCTATGTGGACAGCTTTACCCCGGATGCCTGCACACTTATGCCTCGTACACACGTACGGACTTTTGCCGGCGGACCTAAGTCCAGCGGACAATCCGCTGGACTTTCCGGCTAGGTCCGCTGGACTTTCCGAGGGTGTGGACTTGCCCACACACGCACGGACTTGTCCAGCGGATAATCCGCCGGCCAAAAGTCCGCGGGACTTTTGAAAATGAACGGACTTGCCCACACACGGAGCAGTCCGTTCATTTCGAACGTAACTTCAGGTTACGTAGCTAGCGTAGGCAGTAAATGCCGCCGCGCTAGCTCCGCAAGCTGGCATGGATTTAAAGGGAATCCCCACGCCGAAAAAAACGGCGTGGGGGTTCCCCCCAAATCCATGTCAGACCCTCATCCGAGCACGCAGCCTGGCAGGCCAGGAAAGGGGTGGGGACGAACGAGCGCCCCCCCCCCCTCCTGAGCCGTACCAGGCCGCGTGCCCTCAACATGGGGGGTGCCCTGGGGAAAGGGGGGCCGTGCGGCCCCCCCACCCCAAAGCACCTTGTCCCCATGTTGATGAGGACAAGGGCCTCTTCCCGACAACCCTGGCCGTTGGTTGTCGGGGTCTGCGGGCGGGGGCTTATCGGAATCTGGGAACCCCCTTTAATAAGGGGGCCCCCAGATCCCGGCCCCCCACCCTATGTGAATGAGTATGGGGTACGATGTACCCCTACCCATTCACCTAAGGTGTAAAATGTAAAGTAAAAAAAAACACACACACTTTTGAAAAAATAGTTTATTGCACTGCTCCGGGGGTCTTCTTCCGTCTTGGGGGTCTTCTCGCCGGACTCCCCCGCCATTTACCAAGCTCTTTTACCGAGCGAGGGGAGTCCGGCTACCTTCTTCGTCGTCGCCGCCGTCGTCTGGGGGTCTCGATCCGCCTTCGGGGGTCTTCCGGGGGTCTCTTCTGTTCTTGCGGCGGTCGTCGTCTTCCGCGCCGCCGGCGCCTTCTCCTTCTTCTTGTCCTTCTTGTTCTTCTTCTTCTTCCGATGTTGACCCGTCGCTCTCTCTGCCCGGAATGCCTGTGCCGATCTGCGCTCGGACTTATATAGGGACATGGGGGACAGGGTCACATGTTCATGTCACATGGTGACCCCGCCCCCTTGCGATGTCACAGTCCCAGCATCCTCCGGGACTGTGACAACGCAAGGGGGCGGGGTCACCATGTGACATGTGCATGTGACCCTGTCCCCATGTCCCTATATAAGTCCGAGCTCAGAGCGGCACAGGCATTCCGGGCAGAGAGAGCGTCGGGTCAACATCGGAAGAACAAGAAGGACAAGAAGAAGGACAAGAAGGAGAAGGCGCCGGCGGCGCGGAAGACGACGACCGCCGCAAGAACAGAAGAGACCCCCGGAAGACCCCCGAAGGCGGATCGAGACCCCCAGACGACGGCGGCGACGACGAAGAAGGTAGCCGGACACCTCCCCTCGTGAAAGAGCTAGGTAAAAGAGCAGAAGAGAGGGGAGGAGTCCGGCGAGAAGACCCCCAAGACGGAAGAAGACCCCCGAAGGCGGATCGAGACCCCCAGACGGCGGCGACGACGACGAAGAAGGTAGCCGGACTCCCCTCGCTCGGTAAAAGAGCTTGGTAAATGGCGGGGGAGTCCGGCGAGAAGACCCCCAAGACGGAAGAAGACCCCCGGAGCAGTGCAATAAACTATTTTTTCAAAAGTGTGTGTTTTTTTTTTACTTTACATTTTACACCTTAGGTGAATGGGTAGGGGTACATCGTACCCCATACTCATTCACATAGGGTGGGGGGCCGGGATCTGGGGGCCCCCTTATTAAAGGGGGTTCCCAGATTCCGATAAGCCCCCGCCCGCAGACCCCGACAACCAACGGCCAGGGTTGTCGGGAAGAGGCCCTTGTCCTCATCAACATGGGGACAAGGTGCTTTGGGGTGGGGGGGCCGCACGGCCCCCCTTTCCCCAGGGCACCCCCCATGTTGAGGGCACGCGGCCTGGTACGGCTCAGGAGGGGGGGGCGCTCGTTCGTCCCCACCCCTTTCCTGGCCTGCCAGGCTGCGTGCTCGGATGAGGGTCTGACATGGATTTGGGGGGAACCCTCACGCCGTTTTTTCGGCGTGGGGATTCCCTTTAAATCCATGCCAGGTCACGGAGCTAGCGCGGCGGCATTTACTGCCTACGCTAGCTACGTAACCTGAAGTCACGTGCTAAATGAACGGACTTGCCGATGAGCGGCAAGTCCGTTCATTTCAAAAGTCCCGCGGACTTGCCCACTAACGGCGGGATTGTCCGCTGGACTTCCAAGTCCAGCGGATAATTTGAGAACAAAACCTGAAACTTTAGTCCGCCGTACTTTGGCGCCAAAAAGTCCGCCGGCGCCCACACACGAGGGGATTATCCTCTGGACTTCAGTCCAGAGGATAATCCCGCGGGATTGTCCCTTCGTGTGTACGCGGCCTTAGAGGTGCCTGTTTTAATCATCAACCATGTGGCTAAATGTTATACCTTCATTAAATGTAACCATATTGATACACTTATGCCGCGTACACACGAAGGGACTATCCCGCGGGATTATCCGCTGGACCGAAGTCCAGCGGATAATCCCCTCGTGTGTGGGCGCCGGCGGACTTTTTTTGGCCAAAGTACGGCGGACTAAAGTTTCAGGTTTTGTTTTCAAATTATCCGCTGGACTTGGCAGTCCAGCGGATAATCCGGTCGTGTGTAGTATGGTCCGGCGTACCAAAAAGGACGCATGCTCAGTAGCAAGTATTTTTCTAGTATTTTTCGTTTTCTAGTCCCGTCGTACGTGCTGTACGTCATCGCGTGAACCGTCGGACTTTTTGCGTGATCGTGTGTGGTCAAGTCCGTTCGCTTTTTAGTCCAGCGTACCCAGCTGGAAAGTCCAGCGGATTGTCCGCTGGACTTAGGTCCGCCGGGAAAAGTCCGTACGTGTGTACGCGGCATTAGAGGCACCTCTGTTCTCTTTTAGGCTCCATGCACACTGACTTAAAAAAACTTTGCTTCTACAGGAGTTTTGAGTGTATATATATATATCCTCAGGAAGATGATCTTGTGACTTCCTTGTCGAAAACTTCAAATTAAACCGCCACCGCGCACCTTTGAAGACCCGTGAGTGCCGCTCTCTTTTTTGGTTTAAATGCACTACAGTCTTTGCTGTGAACCCGGGCCCATTTTTTATCCCTGATTTGTGTGCGGTCAATGGAATCCAAAATAATAGAAAATAAGAGATTAGAAAATAATAGAATAGAATAGAATAGAATTGAATAAAATATAAAGAATATAACCATCTTCAGAAATTCGAATTTGAACAGAAAATATTAGAATAGAAAATAGGGGAACAGAATAGAAAAGAATAGAAAAACAATAAATACAGAAAGTAATAAAAATATAAATAATATAACCGTTATTAGATGTAGAATTAGGATACAGTAGAAAAGAATAGAAAAGAATAGAATAGAAAAGAAGAGAATAGAAAAGAATAGAAGAGAAAAACAATAGAACAGAATAGAATAAAATAGAAAAAATATATAACCATCTTCTGAAATTCTAATTAAAAATAGAAAGAATTTGAATTAGAATTAAAAAGATTAAATAGAAAATAAAATAATAGAAAAGAATAGAACAGAAAATGAATATGAGAAAATAAAATAGAATAAAATAGAATATAACCATAAGATTCTTTCTATTGATTTTCTGTTCTTTTATTTTCTAGTCTCTTATTTTCTATTCTATTCCAATCTTTTGTATTCAAATTTGAATACGTCCTATTCAAAAATTGAATTTCAGAAGATGGTTATATATTATGTGTGTACTATTCTATAACATTTTTATTCTATTCTATTGTTTTTCAATTCTATTGTTTTCTATTCTATTTCCTAATTTTCTATTATATTCATCTGTATTTATTTCTACTTTTTTCTTTTCCATTTTAATCTTTTCTATTTAAATTCAAATTCATTTTATTAGAAATTCTAATTTATTCTATTCTGTTCTATTGTTTTTCTATTCTATTCTTTTCTATTGTATTATATTCTCTTTTTTTCTATTCTATTCTTTTCCATTCTATTCTAATCGTTTCTATTCAAATTTGAATTATTTCTAGTAGAAATTCAAATCTTGGAAGATGGTTATATATTTTTTATATTTTATTCTATTCTGTTCTGCATTTAAATGGAAAAAAATATTGAATTTGAATGCGTTTTCGAATTTGAATACCGATTCAATATTTTTCGAATGAAACTAAATTACGAATCAAAGCAAAACACATTTTTTCGTCCTGCACATGTCTATTAGTGTTAATTTTTCTTTTTTATCCTACCTAAAACACACTAAGGCTTCTTTCACATGGGCAGACCATTCAGGTCCGCCTGTCAGTTCTTTAGGGGGACCTGAACGGACACTCCATGCAGGTTTATGGAGTGACGGATGTCAGCGGTGACATGTCCGCTGACATCTGATCCGCTCCAATCTGCTGAATCCAGACGGATGGAAACCCTATTTTCCATCCGTCTGGCGGATCGGATGAAAACAGACAGGCGGTCCGTTTTCATGTGATCCCCCATAGAAGAGTGCGGAGCCCTGACAGATCCTTTTATCTTTTTTTATTAATATTTTTTTTACACAGTCTTATTTGTTTACATTTTCTCCTCTAGCAAGATACAATGTATCTTTTCTCAATTTAGGAAAAAAAACACAAACGGGGTGGGCTATACAGTAACTGATCATCAGGGGCTATCACAGCAATCAGGTCATAGGGAATTGAGCTTCCCAATTTCAAAATGTTAGTATGGGACCTGGGGCTCTAAGTGACAGACCGGTCTCTTAGTTGGGAGGGTGCTCTCAACAGAAACACAACTACACATTCACATTCATGCAGCCTCATAGATAACTATGTGTACAATCAATGGGAAGAGGCTAAGCACATTTTAAACATGTTGTATGGATAGAGCCAGAAAAAACGCCGTCCCCGTGGGTCTATCACTCCGCGCTTATGGATTGGAACTTTTAAAGTAGATAAATATATATATATATAAATATAATAAATATATAAATATAATAAAATATGGAGGTGTTAAAATGTATGCGATACACCAATAAAAGCAGCTACTGTATAATAAAAACGATATGGTGATATGGCAATATCTAAAATGAGTCCTCACAACACGTGTGTTGGCTCCAAAAATATTGCAGCAGCGCTTATATGATTTTAACAGTAAAGTTCATGAAAAATCATAAAAATCCATAAAATCATGAATAAATTCTGTATGCAGTGAGGCTTTAAACAGTTCTTTTCTGTGATACAAAGATGTGACTTCCACCCGACAACAATTCTTATCACCACGTGCTGGAGAAACTCCCCTTTGGGGATGCACTCACCAGAGCATAGATCAATTAGGGCATATCAATCAGAAACCACTGGCCACTGCAACCACCTTACTGCGTCCGCCTTTCCTCCACCTGTGTACCTCAGAGTAGTTCCTCTCCACCAGTATCCAGCATAGAAAAAATAAAGTATTGCGGATAGCGTAGTACAGTTTGGTAAACACAGTTTTATTTCAGCTTCCCATTCCCCCCCAGTAAAATGCGTACCAGAATATAAAATATCAATCACTTTGAAAAAATGAAGAAAATGCACTCTGCCTGCAAGGTTTCCGTCTGCCGGAAACCACCGCCAAAGACCGCTGTGTCTAGGTCTCCCTTCCACTTCCTGGTGTCTGGGCTGGCTGGAGCGCACTCTGGACCGCAAATCGTCACTTCCTGCGAGGCCATGACCCTGACGCATTTCGTCACTTCCGGACGTCGTCTGAGGGTGTGGCCTCGCTATAGGAAGTGCTGTATTTATTTGGGTATCTCCCAGACTGTCTCCAATCCGGATCCCCGCCAGTCTGAATGACCTCTCATGCGGCCAATCAGACTAGCGCCAGCGGTACTAATGGAATACTATCTACATAGAATGTGAACTATGAGCTGTATATAACTGGAACATATGACAGCTTTTAAACCGAATAAATTACATCAATCATACATATGCCCATGTTGAACAATTACTTTGTGATACTTTTACACAGCAATTATTATGATATACAACATGCATTACACAATGCCCTGATAGATTATCGTATCGCCTGTCAGTATATTGATGCCGATTGCACGGATACATGTATGTGGATACTAGCCTTGGAAACAATAATTCCATATATATATTAGTGTGTAATCCACATATATTATAAGTATATGTGTGCATCTATCGGTTGCAACTATCTCTAGTGTGTTGCGCAATGAGCCGATTGGTCGGCCGCATGTCCTATAATGTGTGGCCGCTATTATATAAACGGCATCCATATTCACTTCTGGCGATATGATTTTTCTTATGTCTATAGCCTAGCTTATGCTTTAATTTTACGTGCAAATAGACATTCAGCAAACGAAGAAAGAGCCACTTAGGGAACCATATGAATACATTCTTAAAGTATCTTTAGTTCCTATATATATAGAGAGTTGTGGCGATTAAAATAAATAAATTAATTTAGAATACATTAAAAAATAATATTACTATGGACCTAGCGTCTTATTAACCCTAAAAATACCCGTGGTTATTGGTATGGATAGGACATTCGGTGTGTATCTAGAGATATATTCTACAGGTGTTAGACACCCTTTGTATTTTGACTTATGGTAATCATGGCCTGCCGTGACCTATGACCTGGGTGACCATATTGAGCAGCAATTCGGATGCACGCCTTACATGCTGTTCAGACGGAAAGATTGCACATAAAATACCTAAAAGATGCAAATCAAATCTTTTTAGTAAAATATGCCTTAAAACTTCAATATACATATAAATGAAATAAAATGCAGTGAAGTAAAATCGAGACCGAAGGTGAAGGAGTAAAATTGACCTAAAATGAAAAATACCTAAAATGAAAAATCCAGTGGAATAAAAATTGCCGGAGATAAATGGTATGTAATTGAAATAGGATTGTACAAAAATTCCCTAAAACGCATAAAATCGCATAAAATCGCTCTTAATGATCTCTTTCGACTCGTGTGGCGAGGTGTCCCCATTTTGTAAAGGCTACAATCCAAACACTTTGGAGAAAGTAGTGGAAGAAGTGAGGATGATACCGAGAGCTACCTGTCTAGCAGAGAAAGCGCAAAATGGGGACACCTCGCCACACAAGTCGAAAGAGATGATTAAGAGCACCACAAATAAAGAATGGGGCTTCATTTCCGGATTTCATGCCCAGTACAGAGACGTCGAGAAAATATTCAAACAACACTGGCATGTTTTAATGTTGGATAAAAAACTAAAAACAGAGCTGCCACCAGCACCACAATTCATTTACAGGAAAGCCACCAATTTTGGAGATAAAATCGTACGAAAGATCCTAGATCCACCGAAACGACCACCGACGTTTTGGGACCAAAACGGATTCTTTGCCTGCAGAAGATGCAGGGCATGCAGAGAAGTGGCTGCCCCGTGTAGATCCTTGGACACATTCAGCTCTCCAGTCAATAATCAAACGTTCTCAGTGGAACAATTCATCACATGCAACACTACACATGTGGTATACGCATTAAAATGTCCTTGTGGACTGATGTACATTGGAAGAACAAAGAGAAAGCTAAGGATACGAATCGCAGAACACATACATAACATTAAAATTGGATACAAAGACCACAATGTGTCACTGCATTTTAAGCTAAAGCACAACATGGATGCGTCAGGATTGCTATTTTGGGGAGTAGAACACATCCAGCCCCATTGGAGAGGTATGAACCTAGTACGAGAGCTTTCAAAACGTGAAACGCACTGGATCTACTCTACAGACGTTTTAGTACCAAAAGGCCTGAATGTAGAGCTAGATATCAATTGCTTTATAAGTGACACATGAGTAACTTAGAACAAGATGTACAATAATATCCCTCGGCATCCATAAATTACGCACCGAGATTGGCAGAATGGATAAGGAATATTCACTATGATTGCCTTTAATTATATAGTAGTCTTTTATTATGTTTTAATGGGATCATATATATCCTTAGCAGAGCACTTTATATTAATTTTAATGAAATGTTTTAATAAGACATTTTATTTATATATGCTCTCTTATTCCATTCTTACCACAGCTTTTATGCGATTTTATGCGATTTTATGCGTTTTAGGGAATTTTTGTACAATCCTATTTCAATTACATACCATTTATCTCCGGCAATTTTTATTCCACTGGATTTTTCATTTTAGGTATTTTTCATTTTAGGTCAATTTTACTCCTTCACCTTCGGTCTCGATTTTACTTCACTGCATTTTATTTCATTTATATGTATATTGAAGTTTTAAGGCATATTTTACTAAAAAGATTTGATTTGCATCTTTTAGGTATTTTATGTGCAATCTTTCCGTCTGAACAGCATGTAAGGCGTGCATCCGAATTGCTGCTCAATATGGTCACCCAGGTCATAGGTCACGGCAGGCCATGATTACCATAAGTCAAAATACAAAGGGTGTCTAACACCTGTAGAATATATCTCTAGATACACACCGAATGTCCTATCCATACCAATAACCACGGGTATTTTTAGGGTTAATAAGACGCTAGGTCCATAGTAATATTATTTTTTAATGTATTCTAAATTAATTTATTTATTTTAATCGCCACAGCTCTCTATATATATAGGAACTAAAGATACTTTAAGAATGTATTCATATGGTTCCCTAAGTGGCTCTTTCTTCGTTTGCTGAATGTCTATTTGCACGTAAAATTAAAGCATAAGCTAGGCTATAGACATAAGAAAAATCATATCGCCAGAAGTGAATATGGATGCCGTTTATATAATAGCGGCCACACATTATAGGACATGCGGCCGACCAATCGGCTCATTGCGCAACACACTAGAGATAGTTGCAACCGATAGATGCACACATATACTTATAATATATGTGGGTTACACACTAATATATATATGGAATTATTGTTTCCAAGGCTAGTATCCACATACATGTATCCGTGCAATCGGCATCAATATACTGACAGGCGATACGATAATCTATCAGGGCATTGTGTAATGCATGTTGTATATCATAATAATTGCTGTGTAAAAGTATCACAAAGTAATTGTTCAACATGGGCATATGTATGATTGATGTAATTTATTCGGTTTAAAAGCTGTCATATGTTCCAGTTATATACAGCTCATAGTTCACATTCTATGTAGATAGTATTCCATTAGTACCGCTGGCGCTCGTCTGATTGGCCGCATGAGAGGTCATTCAGACTGGCGGGGATCCGGATTGGAGACAGTCTGGGAGATACCCAAATAAATACAGCACTTCCTATTGCGAGGCCACACCCTCAGACGACGTCCGGAAGTGACGAAACGCGTCAGGGTCGTGGCCTCGCAGGAAGTGACGATTTGCGGTCCAGAGTGCGCTCCAGCCAGCCCAGACACCAGGAAGTGGAAGGGAGACCTAGACACAGCGGTCTTTGGCGGTGGTTTCCGGCGGACGGAAACCTTGCAGGCAGAGTGCATTTTCTTCATTTTTTCAAAGTGATTGATATTTTATATTCTGGTACGCATTTTACTGGGGGGGAATGGGAAGCTGAAATAAAACTGTGTTTACCAAACTGTACTACGCTATCCGCAATACTTTATTTTTTCTATGCTGGATACTGGTGGAGAGGAACTACTCTGAGGTACACAGGTGGAGGAAAGGCGGACGCAGTAAGGTGGTTGCAGTGGCCAGTGGTTTCTGATTGATATGCCCTAATTGATCTATGCTCTGGTGATTGCATCCCCAAAGGGGAGTTTCTCCAGCACGTGGTGATAAGAATTGTTGTCGGGTGGAAGTCACATCTTTGTATCACAGAAAAGAACTGTTTAAAGCCTCACTGCATACAGAATTTATTCATGATTTTATGGATTTTTATGATTTTTCATGAACTTTACTGTTAAAATCATATAAGCGCTGCTGCAATATTTTTGGAGCCAACACACGTGTTGTGAGGACTCATTTTAGATATTGCCATATCACCACATTTTAAACATGAGTAGCCTGAGGAGGACAAAAAAATTCCTTTCAAATGTAAATTTCACTTTGCAAAGGGAATTTTCACGTATCTTAGGCCCCTTTCACACTGGGGCGTTTTTCAATAGCGCCTGTTCACCGCCTGAAAAAATCTGGCCCCTTTAACTCCAGTGTGAAAGCCGGCAGGCTTTCACACTGGAGCGGTGCGCTAGCAGGACGGCAAAAAAAGTCCTGCTAGCAGCATCTTTGGAGCGGTATAAGAGCGGTGTGTTCACCGCTCCTATACCGCTCCTTCCCATTGATTTGAATGGGAAACCGCGGTAAAACCGCGGCAATACTACGGAAACCGCGGCAATACTGTCGGAATTTCCGCCAACAAATGTTTGAAAGCAGGTTCTCAAATTTTCCGACAACAAAACTTGTTGTCAGAAATTCCGATCGTGTGTACATAAGTCTGACACACAAACGTCTACGCATGCTCGGAATCAAGCAGAAGAGCTGCACTGGCTATTGAACTTCATTTTTCTCGGCTCTTCGTATGTGTTGTACGTCACCGCGTTCTTGACGTTTGGAATTTCCAACAACATTTGTGTGACCGTGTGTATGCAAGACAAGTTTGAATAAATAACAAAATAGATTATAATCACACGTGTAGTGACATATGGGTGTATGGAAATATAATCCAGCAGCGCTCAAACAAAAAGTGCTGAAGTATGTGAATACCATACACTGTGTGAAAAATCATGAACAACATGCACAAATGAACAAATCATATATAAATGAATGATTCAAATGAATACCACCACGTGAAATGACATAATCATAAAAACACAAATAAAGTCCATATATAACTGTGTTGGAAAAAATTAAATCAATCTTCAAAAAGGAAATAAGTCCACCACAGTAAATCCAATCAATATTGTTTATATCTTCCACCACACCGACGTGCCTTATAAGCCCTCTCCCAGTGAGGCCGCACTCACCAGATGGTGTTGCCTTACACTCTCGTGTTAGGCAAATGATCAATTTAACCACACCTGGGTTACTGGTACGATCACTCCAAGGAATATCTTGCCATATGTGAAAATATAAAATAAACAGTGTTCCACATAGCGTAACTCTGTGATAAACAATTTATTCTAAAATCTCCGCACTCACACTTCAAAAATTACACTCACATGTTGACCAATAAAAATCAGCAAAAACACAGCAGAAATCCACAGCAAACTGGAGTAGAAAGATGTGCTGGCAAAGTACAGGTAGGAACACCAAGGATGCCCAATTCTCAATGCAATGTCTCTCACCACCTCCCCACGAACTGCTCCTAGTATAGGTTCTCCTCAAGACAGATCACCAACAACTGAAGAATACAGCAGTGAGCAGAGATGGATGTGTTTGCAAGCTCGCCAGGTATAATAATGGATCTTCAGTGTCCGTGTAGCCACGCCCCTGACATGTTTCGTCATACAGACTTCTTCTTAAGGGCTAAGCCTAACACGAGAGTGTAAGGCAACACCATCTGGTGGGTGCGGTCTCACTGGGAGAGGGCTTATAAGGCACGTCGGTGTGGTGGAATATATAAACAATATTGATTGGATTTACTGTGGTGGACTTATTTCCTTTTTGAAGATTGATTTAATTTTTTCCAACACAGTTATATATGGACTTTATTTGTGTTTTTATGATAATGTAATTTCACGTGGTGTTATTCATTTGAATCATTCATTTATATATGATTTATTCATTTGTGCATGTTGTTCATGATTTTTCACACAGTGTATGGTATTCACATACTTCAGCACTTTTTGTTTGAGCGCTGCTGGATTATATTTTCATACACCCATATGTCACTACACGTGTGATTATAATCTATTTTGTTTTTTACACATATTTTCTAGAGCGGCTGCTGGTAGTTTTCACTGGTTTAATTGGGTATAGGGGTGTGTCACACACACACACTTATCCACTCATTGTTGGAGGGATTGGCGCGGTGGGGGTTTGATATTTTTTGGAGCGCAAAATAGAGAATATCAACCAACCAGATTTACTAAGACAAGTTTGAGCCAACATCCTTCAGAAAGAAAATCCATGGTTTTGTTGTCGGAAAATCCTATCATGTGGACAGGGTATTAGAAGAATGAGGAAATACTTTAGCAGATCACCTCATTTAAACACACCCTACACCTGCCATCCCCCTGAAGGAGATTTCTCCCACTTACCTCTGCAGTTACATGCTCCTCCCATACAATAATTGTCTGATAGGTCTGATAAATATATAAAGGGTAAGGGAATCTGCGCTCGGTGGATCACAATAAGGGTAGCTGAACACTATAACCCAGATACCGGGCAAAAAACTATAATAAAGAGAAAAAGTGCAGCGCTCAAGTGTAAAATAAAATAAAATAAAATAAATAATTTAAGTGACTGCTTTGTATATAATACTAGCAACTAGCAAATATAGTGAAAATATAAGCAATTAATAATCAATTCATAAAGACCATACTGATAAATATGAACGCAATGAAAAAAATATAAACGGTGAACAATGGTGCAAACTCATAAAGTAGTGCATACAAATTGGTCCTTATAGTGTCCAAATGAATGTCCATTAGAGTTGAGCGGACACCTGGATGTTCGGGTTCGGCGGGTTCGGCGGAACTTCGGAAAAAAGTCCGGGTTCGGGACCGAACTTGACCCGAACTTGACCCCGAACTCCGAACCCCATTGAAGTCAATGGGGACCCGAACTTTTGAACACTAAAATGGCTGTAAAAAAGTCATGGAAAGGGCTAGAGGGCTGCAAATGGCAACAAAATGTTGTTAAGAGCATGGCAAGTGATCTGCAAACAAATGTGGATAGGGAAATAACTTAAAATAACATAAAAAAATTAAAAATAAAAATAAAATGCTGGAGGCCCCCTTCTCAGCAGAAGAGGTACAGGAAGTCATTAAGAACCTCAGAAACTCAACGGCACGATGCCGCACATATGGTGGGAATACCCCAGAATACGCACTTTCTGGAAAAAATTATTCAATTTAATGGATAAGATAGTGGGAAAATAAAATACTTGGAAATTAAAAAAATGAAAAAATTATAATCTTGACCTAGGAGGACGAGGTTCAAATGGAGTAGGAGGTTGAGGTGGCGGTGGATGTGGCGGTGTAGGTGGAAGCGGCGGTGGAGGAGGACGAGGTAGCCAACACTGGTTCAAAAATACAACAATGGCTGGGTAAGGCTAGTGGTGAATGATGTGTCGAATTCTGTCCCCCGTCGCATAGTGTCCGCCCTGTACTGCGCTTGCTCAGTACGTAGGACAAGGGAATTTTGAAACTCTCCGAAGATGATGTGCGGTGACTCCAGGTTCAAGCCACATCATCCGAGGTTGAAGCCTAGCCAAGCAAGCCCGTGAGGGGCCCTGTTACTATGTGCTACCATATGTCCACTTGGATGGTCGGGCTTGAACCTGCACTCACTGAGCAGGCGACGTTCATCTTTGGAGATTTTGCGAATCTCCTTGTCCTCCGTACTGCGCCTGCGCAGTAAGTGGCCGGACACTATCCGATAGCAAGACAGTTTTCGTCAGAACACCGGTATATGTGTCTATTCTGCACAAGGTACGGCCAAGTCCTGTGGGATCCATGCCTGGTTCATTTTAATGAACGTGAGCTTGTCCACATTGGCTCTGGACAGGTGGCTGCGCTTGTCTGTGATAACGCCCCCTGCCGTGCTAAATACACGTTCAGATAATACACTGGCGGCAGGGCAGGCCAGCACCTCCAAGGCGTAAAGGGCAAGCTCAGGCCATGTGCCCAATTTGGAGACCCAGAAGTTGAAGGGGGCAGACCCGTCATTCAGTACGTGTAGGCGTGTGCACACATACTGCTCCACCATGTTGGTGAAATGCTGCCTCCTGCTAAGACGTTCCATCTCAGCTGGTGGTGCTGGTTGTTGTGGCGTGCTGACAAAGCTTTTCCACATTTCGGCCATGCTAACCCTGCCTTCCGAGGTGCTGGCGGTGCCCCGGCTGCGTTGGCGACCTCTTCCTCCTCCTCTGCCTTCGCCTTGTGCTTCCACCGTACCCCCGCTGCCAAGTGGGAATGCCACCAGCAGCGCGTCTACCAGCGTGCGCATCTTACGATCACGCTCCAGTGAGGTAATTAAGGATGGCACGTTGTCCTTGTAACGGGGATCCAGCAGGGTGGCCACCCAATAATCAGTACCAGTTAAAATGTGGGAAACTCGGCGGTCGTTGCGGAGACACTGCAGCATGTAATCGCTCATGTGTGCCAGGCTGCCCAGAGGCAAGGAAAAGCTGTCCTCTGTGGGAGGTGTATCGTCTGTGTCCTCACGCACCAGTGATGGACATGAGCTGGTCTGGGTGCCACCCTGCTGTGAACATGGTTCCTCCTCCTCCATCTCCTTCTCATCCTCCACCTCGTCATCCTCCAGAACTGTGCCCTTGCTGCCGGACAATTGTGTACCTGGCGCTTGTTGGTGCAGGAACCCACCCTCGTAGCCACTTGTAAATGACTGCCGTGAAAGCCTTGGAAATTAACCCTCTTCCTCCTCCTCCTCCTGTGCCACATCCTCTTCCATCATCGCCTGAAGCGTTTTTTCAAGGAGGCATAGAACTGGGATAGTAACGCTGAGAACGGCGTCATTGGCACTGGCCATGTTGGTGGAGTACTCGAAACAGCGCAACAAGGCACACAGGTCTCGCACGGAGGCCCAGTTATTGGCGGTGAAGTGGTGCTGTTCCGCAGAGCGACTGACGCGTGCGTGCTGCAGCTGATACTCCACTATCGCCTGCTGCTGCTCGCACAGTCTGGCAAGCATGCCGAACACCGGACCCGAACCCGAACTTACAGCCAATAGTTCGGGTTCGGGTCCGGGCCCCGGACACCCAAAAGTCCGGTACGGACCCGAACTTTACAGTTCGGGTTCGCTCAACCCTAATGTCCATATATAAAGATAAAAATAAATATATAAACAACGTGACTAAATCAAAAGGAGCTTCAAAAGAAGCATTCAGGGTGTGTTTTGAAAGTGATGTGATATCATGGATTACAGCAATCAAATTGACCACGCAGATGCCGTCATCTCTATTTTGAATAAAAATGGAGGCTTACCAGAACACTGGTCTTTAAAGCAGATCTAATCAGGTAACAGGTCGATCCAGGATCATCAGGTGCCGAACTCTCTGCAGCCAAATTCTCCTTCTCTAGGTGCTGAGTGGTGCTTCCACGGCCAATATCCCAGGATGTCACCCAGAAAAAGATAAAAAAGAGGCTCCAAATCGTGTGATACGTTTTCAGAAAAGGCATTTATTCCAGCTCATCAGAGCAAAAAAACAAACTAAAAATCTTTAAAAGAACAACCAACAGTCTCTTCAAACTGACAGTAGAGATCATGGAGAAAAAAAACTCTACAAACTAGTTTAAAGCGCGATCACGCATGCGCAAGTGTGTGTGGGCGTGGCTACCCGACGATCGTTTCGTCAAACAGCGTGACGTCATTAGGGGTTATCCATCTGATAAATATATATACATTCCATTCATGGCATACTCTAATTATATTCAAATTGTATTTAAACATGGATGACAGTCCATAAAGTCCACAAATATAAATATATAATATCTATAATGAAATATAAGCAATTGCAGATGGTGTGGGTTAGACACGCCCAAAGTCCTGTGAAAATGGCTACATACAGTTTCCAATAGAGTTAAACAATCACATATATTATGTGGGCTGGACAGCCATGTAGACCACCAACAAATATGGCCCACATGTGCACAGCAGCTGTTTAGGGATCATCAAACAGCATGGTTATCTTCCATGAAGAACTGTTACTTGAAATTCCATTTAATCAAACTGAAGAAAGGTCACTTTAATCCAGTACTTTTTTATTGTGCCTGTGCCATTTATAAGACCAAATAACATGTCCATATAGCCCAGTGTACTGGCCAGAAGACTGGCTCTACATCAGACTAAAAATAATATTGCACATTAAAATAAATAGTGGACATTTCCCACAAGTGCAAGATGAGGGAATCAAGCAATATGTACATGTTAGGTTCAAATGCTGATCATCCAATCCTCTAAGATATGTAAATAGTATTGAGCCATACTTCTCAGTCCATGCCTCCTTCAAGCCAGGGGCCATCAGAGTAGCAGGGTGAAAGAAATTGACTGACCTGTTTTGCTAGCAGGGCACCAGCTACGTTAGGGTGTCACTTACATTGTGTCACTTACATTGTGTCAGGGGCTCCATTATATGAGGCACCCGGAGACACTGTCCCTCCTCAGGCATAAACAGAAGTACCAGAAGTGACGTCATCCCACACAACATGATAGAATAATCGGGCATAGTGGAAGTGACATCATTATCGCTAAGCAAACTAAAACACACTGCCATCTAGAGAACTGAAGGGGACAAGCCACCCACATAATAGCCAACACCTGGAAACCACCACACAAAGAAGTATATAAATAAAGCAACAAATGCAATATATATATATATATATATATATATATATCAACCAAACATCCTAAATACATTATCTCCCAAAAGTGAGTACACCCCTCACATTTTTCTAAATATTTTATTACATCATTTAATGTGACAACACTGAAGAAATTATACTTTGCCACAATGTAAGGTAGTGAGTGTACAACTTGTATAACAAATTTGCTGTCCCCTCAAATAACTCAACACACAGCCATGTCTAAACCGCTGGCAACAAAAGTGAGTACACCCATAAGTGAAAATGACCAAATTGGGCCCAATTAGCCATTTTCCCTCTATGGTGTCATGTGACTCATTAGTGTTACAAGGTCTCAGGTGTGAATGGGGAGCAGGTATGTTAAATTTGTTGTTATCGCTCTCACTCTCTCATACTGGTCACTGGAAGTTCAACATGGCACCTCATGGCAAAGAACTCTCTGAGGATCTGAAAAAAAGAATTGTTGCTCTACATAAAGATAGCCTAGGCTATAAGAAGATTGCCAAGACCCTGAAGAGACTGGGCCACAGGGCAGTATTCCAACATAATAACAACCCCAAACACACCTTCAAGATTACCACTGCCTTGCTAAAGAAGCTGAGGGTAAAGGTGATGGAATGGCCAAGCAGGTCTCCAGACCTAAACCCTATTGAGCATCTGTGGGGCATCCTCAAATGCAAGGTGGAGGAGCGCATGGTCTCTAACATCCACCAGCTCTGTGTTGTTATCATGGAGGAGTGGAAGAAGAATCCAGTGGCAACCTGTGAAGCTCTGGTGAACTCCATGCCCAAGAGGGTTAATGCAGTGCTGGAAAATAATGGTGGCCACACAAAATCTTGACACTTTGGGCACAATTTTTACATTTTTCACTTAGGGGCGTACTCACTTTTGTTGCCAGCTTTTTTAGACATTAATGGCTGTGTGTTGAGTTATTTTGAGGGGGACAGCAAATTTACAGATGACTATCTTGTGGGCAACCAGAGTCTGTTTTTGAAAGGTTATCTTTAAGCAACATGCATTTCAATCTCATAACATTTTACAAAACAGAAATGTTTACTAAACAACATATATGAATTGTGAATATTACGTTTATCAGTGAACAGTCAACAAGTCATTTTATTGACTTGCAGAAACTCTACTAAATATGTCTTTCTTCTTTGGCACCACATAGTATGTATGCCAAAATGCCATTTCTACTATTTTACACCTTTTTGGTGTAAAGTGACTTTTTGAAAGGGAAAATGTTAGCAATACTTAATGTTGGCTTTGTGGGGTTCAGCTTCAAGAGAGAGCTGCAGAGATGTATTCCATGTACCAAGTAGATTTCAGGGCTCCCTGCCCATGTTTATTGGCAAGTTTTTACAGCAAAACAAGAAGATTCCCTTGCAGGAGTAATGTACACATGGTCGGAAATTATGACGGAAAAAGTTTGAGAGCTGGATCTAAAATTTTCCGACAATGAAATCCGATCGGACTTTTTCCGATCGTGTGTAGAGAATTCCAACGCACAAAGTGCCACATATGCTCAGAAAAATTTTGGAGACAAAAGCTATTGGCTACTGGCCTCTACGTAGTCCCATCATACATTTTGTACGTCCCCTCGTTCCGAACGATTGGATTTTCCAACAACTTTGTGCGACCGTGTTTATGCAAGACAAGTTTCGGTCAAAATCCGTTGGAAAAAAACAGACGGATTTTGTTGTGCAGGGACTCTACGGTCTGTCATCATCCGATCCCCCAAAGGGGAGAGCAGGGCTCTGACAGGTCTGTCCACCCAAATAGGTCAGACAGTAAAAGCAGGATAAGGTCTTATACTCCCTAGTCCTTTTGAGTGCCAAAAGTGCTTGACAGGACAAAAAACTGAGTCCCTCTTAAACCAGCTGAGTGACTATTAAAATTGGACATGTTGCACCATTAATAATTTCACAGGCTGAAGTAAATTACCCTGCTTTATATAATTTTTTATGAGATCCTGGGCAATAACTCTATAGACATAGAAATGATGCATAGGGCCTTCCACCCACCTAACCAGGACCTTAAAATGTCACAGAACATCATCTGAAACCTACATAAGAAGCTATCCTCTAACTCCAATGGCATGCCGCTTATATTCTTTCCAAACATCTCTTGTTGAATTCTTATGGAACTTCAAAACATCCTCCTCAAGAAACCCATTACTTATCAATTGGGGTTCAGTTAATTGCCCAGAAGGGCAATAAAATCTTTCTCCTGAGGAGGCGCATGCACAGAGACTCCCAACACGGTTGCGTAAGCCTGGAGCTCCGCACTACCCCAATCATACAGCTCTCCCTGCAATGGATCAGGACTGGCAGGACGCCCGCCGATGGTAGCACCCAGTGTGGAGACCACCTGGCACCAGTACATGCCAGGAGGGACTGTCAGACGCGACCTCGGACCCCAGTTTTTATTAGACATGTGCATTTGTTTTCGTCCGAATGCATTTTCGTCCGAATTTCAGGTATTTTCGTTATCGTTTTAACAAACGATAACGAAAGTGCAGAATCCGAAAAACGAAAGATCCGACATAAACAAATGCTTTATTTTCGTTTGTAACAACAGTTCGATATAGATAGGAGATTCAACGCTGACAATAACAATCTGTGTCCATTGAACATGTGGTCGAATGTGCCTAACTTAACTCTATAAGTCCAAGATTATTCTACATAGAGAGAAAAGATTCGACGTAGAAAGGAAAGATTCGACGTAGAAAGGAAAGATTCGACGTAGAAAGGAAAAATTTGACGTAGAGAGGAAAGATTGCTGCTGGAAATGGGTGGAATTGCAGCTAAACTATACAGAGTCATACAGTTTAGCTGCTCCGTCGAATCTTCTTTGAACATTCGACAGACACCATCAGCCTTCATTGACAGATTCGACCTTAATTCATTAGAATTTTCGGACGAATGCAATTTTTTAACGAAAAACGAAATAAATAAAAACGAATTTCGGGGAGTAACTAAATAAATAAATTTTTCGGACGAAAACGAAATTCCGAAACGAAATATTTCAGTGTGCACATGTCTAGTTTTTATCCGCGGACGAACAGAAAGAAACTAAAATGGCGGCCGCGGCCCAGCCAAGTGACCAGCCTGCAGAGGGACAGAGGCAAGTGCTGACCCCAGCAACTCTATCCTTCACTCCCCTGATGCCCAGTCCTAACCCCCACTGCCAAACCTCATCTCCCGCTTCCACAGTTTCACTCATAGAGCGCTCCATGGGATCCTGTGGACTGTGCCCTCTGGAAGTAACCCCTGCACGCCCAGATCCCAGATCTGCTCTAGGGGACTCTGGCCCTGATATCCCTCTCATTGCCAATGATTTATTTGCTAAACTCTCGGAGCTGCTGGACAGAGGCCTAACACAAACAGCTGACAGAATAACTGGAAATCTTCGGTCAGACTTTAAAACCCTGGGCTTGAGAACGGAAGCTATTGAGCATTAACTAGATATCACGGTCTCCAAAGCTAATCAGAACACAGATCACATTCACATGCTCCAAGAACAGCTTTACATAGCCCATTCTAGGATCGATGACCTGGAAAATCGATCGAGGAGGGGCAACTTTAGAATCAGAGGCCTTCCTGAATCCATCACAGATATCCCTTTACCGGGGCAGGAACTTATAAAAAATCTCATCTCGCCCATCCCAGCACACAAACTGGAACTGGACAGGGCCCACAGATCTCTAGGCCCACCCAGGAAAGATGGATCCCCAGGGGATATAGTAGTAAAACCCCACTTCTATTCCATCAAAGAGGAAATTATGAAAAGATCTCGCCAGCAATCCCAACTAGATGTTCCAGAGACACGCGATTCAAATCTTCACCGACATATCCCCCTTCCCAATCCAAAAATGGAAGGTCCCTGAAACCCCTCCTATCTGTCCTCACTCAGAAGGACATTAAATACAGATGGGCTTTCCCCTTTGCATTGAAATTTACCTATAAGGGCAACCTTATGCCTTCTCCAGCTTCCCGTAAGGAGAGCGAGTGCTACTGAACCTCAAATTAATTTCTCAGGACGCTGCAATGGACACTTCAAATCTGCAACTGGGGTCCTCCAAATGCCCCACACCTATGTAGAACAAAGCCAGGACCAAGCGAGCTAAAGACAACTTGCCCCCTGATTATGGTGGACTCAGGCTATCTCACTACTCCTGGTCCCTCCAGTCTTTTAACCTGAAGGCTTTGGTTTAAAAGGTTGAACTCAACCCACTGGTTTTCTCCACCGTTATAGGCCTTTAGGGGAGTTCTTTCTTTTTTATTCCCTGTCACCACAGGACTGCCTCATGCCACCTCCCTTTTTCCTTTTATTTTTGGTAGTTTGGCGGGGGTCCTGTTAGTTTTGATCCTGCCTAAAGCAACACCCAGAGTTGTATATAATTAAAGAGTTGGCTGCGGCCAGGGCAGCTGCTACGCACCTCCCTCACCATCCAGTTATGGTTCTTCCGTACCGGAATGGTGGGCTTCTAGCCCTAGTTGAGGGCTATAAATTGTTGTTTGACTTGAATTAATGGAGGGAGTCTTTATCTTCTCCCCTCCGTATAGTTTCCCACAATGCACAGGGATTAAATTCCCCACTAAAACAACAGAAAGCCTTCCAGGCATACCGCTCCCAAAATATTGACATTGTTTTATTGCAGGAGACCCTTTCCAAGGTGGTACACCCCTTCATTGCTCTACGCTCACTATCCCCAGTTCTTCCTAGCAAACGCTGAAGATAAAACGGGGGGAGTCGCTATCTTAATCTCCAAAAAATGCAACTTCACGCCACAACTAGAACATAGGGACCCAGAGGAAAAATGTCTCCTAGTCAAGGGGGTTATAGATGACCACCTATGTTCCCTTATTACACACCTAAGAGAGGACAGACTAAATTTTTCCAGACGATGCTCCAAACCCTGGGGCCACTAGTAGAAGGCAGCACAATTTTTAGAGGTTTAACACGGCCTTTGACCTGGGTCTAGACAAAACCAAACCCCTTAAGGCGCAACTCATTTGCCCCACTAAGGGTAGTGTCAAGATAGCCAAACTAATCTTCCAACAGGGCCTAGCAGACATATGGAGGGAGATGAACCCATCTAAACGAGACTATATGCACTTCGCAAGCCCACATAAATCGTACGCCAGAATAGACCATATTTTACTTTCCATAGTCCACATCCCCTTTGCTATTAAATCCTCCATTATAGACACGGTCAGGTTGGATCACTCTATGGTCCTACTCTCATTGCATAGAAACTTGCCTAGACCTAACACACCTCACTGGAAATGTAACCAATCAATTTTAAGTGACCCCTCTAAAAGAATACTTCTGCTTCAATGATGTGGAAGAAATATCGGCTGAGACACTCTGGGCAGCTCATAGGGTGAGGATACAAGGCAAATTTATTCAAATAGCATCCCAATTAAAAAGGGAAAGACTAGTGGAAATAGAGAGACTCAAGAAGGAATTTTCTAATCTACGCTCGCAGCACAAAAAAGATCCCTCAAAGGTCCCTATATCTATGCTAGATGTGTCTCGCTTAGCCCTAAAATTAGCCCTAACGGTTAAAGCGGAAAGGAACATCAGATGGACTGGGGCTAAATTCTATCAACAACTGGATAAAATAGGACCCATGCTAGCTTCAAAACTTTCCCCGAAAACCTGATTGTTCACACTCCCCAAAATCAAGATGAATGGTTCATTAACCTTAAACCCGCAGTGTATAATGCAATCTTTCCAGGCATATTACTCTGATCTTTACAGGGCAGACACAAATATTAACCTGACACAGCTAAATGTATTTTTGGATGGTCTAACACTCCCATCCCTAGGGGAAGGCCACAGGACAGAACTAGAGGCACCCATTACTACAGAGGAAGTTTTGGAGGTCATCAAAAACCTATAAGGGGGGGGGCTTCGCTACTGCGCTGCTGGATGGACGCCTGAGTGATCAGCTCCGCTCCACATCGGGAACAGAGCAACTTAACAGCGACACCGCCGTCCTAAAAGACCCACCACTGGGTGCCTAAGGTCTGGGTAAGCTGCGGAGATGACCCGCAAAAGAAAAGAAACCGCCACACTTAAAAAACTGGACGATTTCTTTACCCCTGCAGGCCGCGATCTGCGCCAAAATGGCGCTGGCGCCGGGCCTGGAAAAAACTCATCCTCTTCCTCCTCGGGTAGCTCCTGCTCAGCCACATCCAGCCCAGGGATCCTAGACACGGATCCCCAGGGCTCACCAGGAGCCTCCACGCCACTTTCACGCAGCCCATCCAAGTCCAAACCACGGATGGCAGCAGAGGCTTCACAGGTGAGCACAGGCCAAGACTCCATGGAGGAAACCAGTGAGCTAATTGACCCCTTCACTGCCTTCCC